>LLCE01000202.1:0-46975 GCA_001414415.1 Hymenoscyphus repandus | reverse complement strand
GGGGACGAGGGGGACGAGGGGGACAAGGAGGGAAGGGAAGGGAAGGGAAGGGCAGGGGTGGGGAGGGGAGGGGAGGGGAGGGGAGGAAAGAAAGCAGGGCGGAGTCGCGCCGTGGGGCACCATCTAGAGGGATTCGACCACTTGCAAGACTCGAAATATCTGAGCCATGCTGGTTCCGTCCAGTTCACCTGCTCAAGTGGAAGTCCGAAATGTCGTCTTTTAGCCCATCGGCCCGTTGTGTGACCATCTCCTTTCTGAGGTTCGCGGGGATTGCTAGATGCAGGCCCAGTTCAGCATCCGTCGCTAGTAGCCAACACCACGGGTTTGCACTTTCTCCGTGCTTCTCACTACTGAAAATTTGAATAATAAGACCGGTACTGTAGCAAGCCTCTTCTGGAGATATTTTGTTGTGTTGGGAAGATGGGAAGATGGGAAGATGGGAAGATGGGAAGTTGGGAAGTTGGGAAGTTGGGAAGTTGGGATTATGGTAAGTTGGTAAGTTAGTAAGTCGGGAAGGGGGTCGGCTGAGACAGATGCTCACAGGTGGTCAGCCAGATGGTCTCGAACAACCACAGCCAGCATCCTTCTCACTTGCCCTCAGTCATATCAAGGCCGGCATGCTTTAGCCCGAGCATACATAGACAGGTCTTTTCTCATTATACTTCGTATTCGCAGCCCTTTGCAGTCCTCTACAGCCCGAGCATAGGCTGGACATCTACTGGACAGCTACTGGACAGCTACTGGACAGCTACTGGACAGCTACTGGACAGCTACTGGACAGTTATTAAGTATACATCCTCGACCTAGGCGCAGGAATTATATGAATAATGTGGTTCCAACAGTGTTCTGGTGGTGTTTGATAGCGTCGCAGGATGCATAGATACGCAAAGCAAAAGATCCCCTTCGTGCAGATGCAAAGTCATGGCAGCTCCACCTAAACCATTCAACAACAAATAGCACAAAACCAAAAAGAGCGACGACTGACAGACAGACAGACAGCGACGATCTTGAGGCGACCAGGCCCATCAATCAACGTCACACACGAGGGGGACAAAGCCGATGAGGGGCATCACATCTCTCGCTATCCTCATCATGGCTTACAATAGGTTGAATCGTACGCCAAGAAGCAAAGAGGTACGTTATGAACTTGGTCTAATTTAGGGGCTAAGTTTGTCTCTCTTTTAGTCTCCTCTCAGCTCTGTTTCATGTCTTTTGGTTCCTGAAGGGTGGTGCCTGTCCTTACCCTTACCCTTCTGGTCTTTACCCAAAGGGGTGGCTTCGTGCAGCCGTAGTCCGGCCTCATGCTTCCTGCAGCGCCCATCATCGCCTTCGAATCACCAGAAACCTGGTCCTCTGGAGTCACAATCAAGCACAATCAAGCACAATCAAGCACAATCAAGCACAATCACGCACAATAAAGCACAGTCAAGCACAGTCAAACACAATCAAGTACAAAATATGTGGTGATTTGGCGAGCAAGACGATCATAGGAGCCATCTCACCTATATCATTCTCTAGTCATCCTACCACTGTCATCCTTCCACCCTCATCCTTCCACCCTCATCCTTATTCTTCCTTCGACACCATGCGTTGCGCAAGCCTCCTCCTGCTTACAATACCTCGTATGAAGAACAATTGGAGACACCATCTGCATTCAATAGCTGTCATCTGCTTCGCCAACCTCCCCGCACCTATTCTGGTACCCTACTCTCGTACATATACGTACCTATACGTACCTATACGTACCTATGCGTACCTATACAGCGATATGCATTGTTGCTCTTGCTCACTGCCGACGTGCAGTCGCCTCACAAAAATTGTTGGTTCTTGTTTGCAGGCGGGATGATATATGTCAGGGTATTTCCCCCTCGACGGCTTCTATCGGATGTGGAGACGAAATAAAGGAGGGGTTTGCCAACCTCCCACACACAAGCTCGACAAGCTCGACAAGCTCGACAAGCTCGACAAGCCACCGACTCCGACTACCCTTTATCATGGAATAATATCCATCCTATCCATCCTATCCATCCTATCCACCCTATCCATCCTGTCCACCCTGTCTACCCCATCCACCCCTTCCATCCCATCCATCCCCTCAACCAACAAGAAAAAGCCATTCAACAGCCAAGCTCTATACCGCACCAGTTGGACCTTCGCCATCCAACCATCATTCGCAACTCACATGCCATTCCCGTTGGCACAGACGCAGCGGGTTGAGAGACGGGCGAACTTTGAGCACTGAGGAACAAATCCGGTAAGGTTCATGGTCTCCCATCTGTCGCTTCATCCCAGAGAATGCGGACAATGACTTCCCAGATACTCGGGCGGCGAATACTACCCTGGATGCTGCACGACCTCACGGCATCTTGTTATGGCCTTGAAACCCGAGTCATACCAGATGCGAAGTGTATAGACGCTTTTGCCGCTCAGAATTATCCGGACCGTGACTCTACGTGGGAAACAACACGCTCAATCAAGATCCAACTCCACCTGTTTCCTGGCCACGTTCGGTTTCTTGAGTTTCTCCATCTGGAGAACGACCAACCATCGTCTGATGTTCGAGTCAGCGTCCAAAAGACCAACCACCAGTCTCAACGCCACCGCACGCTATTTCAACCGACTCATCCATCTTTAACCACTTCTTCCCGGCAACTGCAGCTGCAAGGCACAGGGCAGGACCAGATGATGCAAAACAAGGCCCTCGACACCAACTTTTGGTCGTATGGTATCTTATTGACAACATAAGCTGACAGGTAAGACTGGGTAGAACATGTTGTTGCTGGCATCGTCAAGTGACCGCCCGGTGTCGCACTGCATATTGGGCGCCACGTTTGCCTGCTCGTTGGACCATAGGACCATAGCGTCTTCCTCTGGGCGAAAGTGGGCCGAGGTGAAATTTGTCAGAAGACTCACAGTTCTTGTATCAAAGTACCTGGTTCCTGGATTTTCAGTTATCGTCATCTTAGTGTCTGTTCTGGTCATACGACCGAAGTATCAGATCTTTGGTCGACTACTTGCTTCTAGTGAATACTTGTTCAAAGTGGATCTCACTTTGTCTCCACAATTCAGGCACAGGCACACAACGGAAACACTTTTAATACATTTGACGCTTGTGTCAATATACCTGGAGTTAGTCTATGGGACCACGCAGGTCCCACGAGACGCCAAATCAATCGCCTAGACCTGGCACGTACCCAAGGGTACAATAAATCTTCCAACGACTACTTTGCCTCCGTTGATAAGCAGCACTCTGCTAGTCAATTTTCGTAGTTCTAAGTCCACATATCTTCGCAACTTCACCTTGGGCGTGCTGGAGCGAGGTCTTCATGAGTAATTAATTCCCTTTGGCCACTGAATGGGCGGGCAGTCAAGACGAGACTAGTGATCACTTGTTCTAACCTTTGAAACCGTTGCTAAAATACTGAGTTTCCAAGTGTTACCAGTCACATGTGAGGGCCACGATGTTGGCTCTTAGTACAGCCAATAGGTTTGTTCAAGCTTGGACTTCGAGATAGGATAATTCGGAAAAGGTTACTATTCTTAAATGGATGGCAAGAGCAAGATATATCTGTCAGCACACGAAATAGTTGTGTATTTAATGCCCGCCAGCTGAACCCAATTATTATCTATGGTACTGTAGACAGTATCTTTTGCGTTTTGGAACTTTGTAATCCTTCAAACTTGATTCATTTATGGTCTGTTGCGCTGAATGAAAAGCGGCTTTCGTCAATAAAAATTTCTGATCGTCACTGCAGCCTTACGTTCCATCACGATTTGACTACGTCCGGTGCAACGTTGCTGCATCTTCGCTAAGGTTGTTTGTTTATTTCGCGGTTCGGATCAATGGATATTCCATCTCAACTTCTCGCTTGAGAATTCTGGGTTTCCATGTCACCACCAGCAAGCTTGATGTGTATCATGTCAATTCGTATCCCAACAAGATCAAATGAAAGACAGCACAGAAGTATTAGAGCAGATCGACTGGAAGTCTCCCGCACGTTGCTAGTCATGCTCTTCGTGCCACATATTCCAAATACCTGGGCTTTTCACTTCGTGAGATTTTCCATCTCAGAGATGAATGTGCCGCCAGACGCAATATAAATGGACCAGGAACTCATCAATCTATTTAATATGTACCCCACACTTTGGAAGTACAAGACAGCCGATCCGGCACAGAAAACGCTCGCTGCTGATCTCCCGTATTGAGGCTAATCCACAGCCGAATTCGGGCATGAGCTTGTATAAAGGAGAGCGTATATCTGCATCTTGGCACTGTGAACATTTCGAAATTTTCACTTACTCACCTGAAAGTCCCAAGTCAACCCTCCAATCCTCAATTCACCACTCCTCGCTCTCAACCTGAAAAAATCAATTTAATCTTCACAATGCGCGTCCTCTACCTGCTGTCCTTCGCCCTAACAACGCTCGCCTGCTCCGACACAATCACCGAGTCCTGCTGCTCCTCGGCTTACCAGGGCGAAATGGCCTGCGAGTCCAAGATCTACGCCAAGTACGGCTACGACGGCGGCAGGAAGGTGGAGAGGGCGCTGAGGAAATGCACGAATGCATATAAGGATAGTTGTGAGGACTATGTGGATGACAAGGGGGTGAAGCATAATACGGGGCTTGTGGTGGCGGATTTGAGGGAGTGGGGGATCACGCTGCCGGGGGGGATTCAGGGGTGAGTGAGAAGCATAAAGGGGAGGGGGGAGAGCGAAGGGGAAGGAGGAGAGGGGAAAGGGGATGAGAATCGGGTGGAGGAAGTAAGAATGTTGACGAGCGGGAGATGTATAAAAGACAGATAGGGAGCAGATATCAACGAGTGCACTTTCCGAGACTCCTCTAGCACCAGCGCCCACAACCCTCATTCCCATGTATATCTTTCATATCTACCAATAAAAAAGCTCACCATTCCCTCTCTACTCTTTTCCGTGTAGCTCTTCCTCATCCTTATATCATGCAATGATCACAAAATTAATAATCCACGTCTACATTTCAAGGTTGGCAATTTCGCTCTCTCCAGAACCATCGGGCCAGTATTTGAAGTCTAAGGAAGTACCAGCCAAAGGAGTGGTGGGTGGATGTATGGCGTTACTAGGGCTTGTGTGCATAGGTCTTATTTGTACTGGTGTTCCCAGAGGGTCAACACTATCCCTTACCGCAAAACCCAAGATACCCTTAGTAGGGGATGGCAATCTCGTGATTACGGTGTCGGTACTGGAGTTTACTGTGTCTCTGATAGAGTTGAGTTGAGCTGTGAGTAGATTCTCGGGAATCCGAGAGCTGGGAATATACACTTGTGATGCGGAAGTGAGGAATATAGTATTGAGGGAGTCTTCGAATGTCGTTTACAACGAAGAACTTAGTAATTAGCACATTCAAGGTGGATTCTTTCGTGCTTGGCAGGTTCATCTGGGGAAGGGGGTGGACCTGGTGATTGTGTTAGATCTTGAGCGAGAAATTTGAGTTTAACTGTGGGGTTGAAGTATTGAGGTTGTGTTTGTATGTATGGGTAAGTGCTTTGTGTAGAGATAGCAAATGAGAAATGCTCGGGTAGGTGTAGTCGAGTGTCATGCTTGGAAATAGGAGGCGGGCTTGTGCGTCGATACTACTTTTCAAGAATGCGAAGTATTTTCTAGTCTGCGAGGATTTCCGGTAGCTTTTCATTGGTATGAGATCACTAACAAAGGTTCTAGTGTCGCTGATACACATCGATCTACCTTGAGTGCGACGTCGTACCTTGGTGTTTCATTTGCTTGAGTCCTACTCATCATCTTCTTGCTCTTCATTACCATCGTCAATGTCAAGCTCTTCATCCTCTCTATCATCGTCACTAGCTTCTCCATCTTCCTCTTCCTCTTCGTTTTCCTCTTCGTTTTCCCCTTCCTCTCTATCTTCATCCTCTTCCTCACTGTCTCCCTCTCGCTCTTCTTCTCCTCTTCCTTCTATCTCGTCACCCTCATCACCCTCTCCCCTCTTTCCTTCATCTTTATCATCATCTCCATCTCCATCCTCTTCTCCCTCCTCCCCTTCTCCCTCCTCCTCGTCTTCCTCCTCGTCTTCCTCCTCTTCCTCCTCTTCCTCCTCCTTTTCCTCCTCACTTTCTACGGCAGCGCCATCCTCCCCAATCTTCCCAGCAACATTCTTCTCTACTCCATCCACTTTCCCTCCCGCCTTCTTCTTCGCCTCCCCGATACTCTCAATCCCCTCCGCAGCCAACTTCGTGCGTGGCGTAAACACAAAGTGTCTCCCACTGGGAAACTTCGCCACAGGTTTCTCCTCCTTATGCTTTGCAAAATCTCCAGTAAACGCTGCTGCTACATTGTCGATGTTGCTTTTGGCTCCTTCTGCTGGTGGTGGAGTGGGTGTCTCCTTCTAGGGCTGCGCTTCGGCGAAGTCCTTTTTGGCATCATCGGGCCACCACCAGATGGAATCCGCGGTCATGGTATCATCTTCATTGACGTCCCCCGTGCGGATGTATTCGCCGGAATCGAAGATGGAGACTTCGAAAGTTACTATCTCGCTTTCTTGGAGGTTGACTTTGATGGTCTCCATGGGAGCGAGGAGTCTTGAATAAACATCGATAAGCATTTTTCTTCGTTGTGAAGAAGCCAGGAGTGAAGGTGAGATACAGACCCTTGAAATGGGGCCTTATTTACGTCTTTTTCTTGGTTTGTAACGATCAAGATGTTAAACTGATCCAGTGTCATCTCTCTGATCGCCGCGCCAGCATTGTTCAGAAAGCTTTTTCGGGTGTTCAAATCATTGTCATCCACACGATCAACCTACAAAGGTCAACATCCGCAGCCAAAATCTCAAAGCCGTAAAGGGATAAGTTTAGTAGCACGAACAATCTTATCCGCCCTGGCATTGACCAAATCCTCCCTCGCATCCGCCCTCCCCTCGTCCTTATCCACCCTCTCATTTTCAATTTTTCTTTGATCCTCCCTGTTGTCCTGATCTCTATCCTCCCGACCATTATCACGCCGTGCATCTTCCGCTTCGTTCTCAATCGCGGCTTTGGCGTTCATTTGCTCTTGGATGAGAGCGGCGGCTTGCGATTTAGCGACGAGAACCTTGGTGGGGTCCGGGAACATTCGATCGATGACGCTGACGACTATACCTTGACCTTGGGATGCTATGTCGGGTCCTGCTGCTCGGGCTGCGGCGGCCATGCTGGATGCTTGTGATTGAGTACGGGGAAAGGGTAGTGATATTCAGTGGGCTCAGTAGAGAGCGAGTGCGAGGTTGAAGGTAGAATTTTGGGAATAGGTAAGGAGAATTGAGATTCGTGGAACAATGGAGGCATATGAGCAATTCTAGATATTCTAAGCTTTAGTATTATGTGGTGAAAGGAAATTGATCGCTTATCCCATCACAAAAATCCTGTAATAGCCTTTCTAACATTGGGTTGGCTGCAATGCTTAGTCTTTCAGCAGGTTTCAGATATCTCATCGATACTGTTGATGTTCAACCAGGGCGATAATTTGGAAGAGCGGGAAGTCTAACCTGTCATTCACTGCTTACAAGGCTATGCTTATTTATGATCCGTTGCCTGCTTCATACTCTACAGGACTTCAAATGCATTCAAGATACGGGTCAATCTCTGCGAGCTGAAAATATTACAACGCTCGTAGCCTAATCTCCTATGCAGGTCAGATCGAAATTAGTTTAAGTCCTAGACTGGTTTAAAATATACCACTGACTGCTTGACGCTGACCAAACAGCTTACCACATATCCGAGCGAGGTATGACCGGACATAGTGCAAAGCGCATCTAGAACGAACATTACGCCAAGACAAATACTCACAGGTCTTGTTGTTTTGAGCATAGGTGGTGCTAAGAATTCTTTGATAATCGCGGTATTCCAGTTGTACAGTTATCTAGTAGCTCTCTTCCAGCTCTCAACGATGAGCTGTCATACGAAATAAAGGTACTCTTCTGGTGTGACAACTTGTAAGGCTCGGAGCTACTAAACTATACAGAACTCTGCTTTAAGTAAAGGATTGCATCGCCTATTCACACTCGCGATTCTGTAGCGAGTTGATGTCTCAAAGACAGTTCCGTGGTCCGTCCATTTAGGCCTGCTACAATGGAATACAATACAATAGCATATAATATACCAGATAGATAGACCAAGTTACAAACTGTTGAGCGAGAAGGGAACGGGGAGTTAGGTTGAGCCGGTCACGTGTATTTGCCAAGATTTTGAATTGTCAAGTTTCCAGTCGTTCGCAAAGTGACACCATTCCAGGACAACACATCATCACCATCGCGTTCTTCGAACCTATATCCATCGACGGTGGATGAAACAAGATATTTCATTTTTTCTTCTTTTTTCAGGTCTCTCGACCTCACACTCCACGATGCTCAGTGCGCTCATTCCATTCATGCTGATTAAAGTTTAGAGTGCCTAGAAGATACTGCTCATTACTCTCTTAGCAGATTCTCGCGGCCATGAGACACAAGCTTGAACATTGATATAATCTTATGCACTATCCACTAGATCAATTTTTTTATGGACCCTATAACAGACTTTCTAGCTATGTCTGGGAGCGACCTACCACAGGAAGTCCACAAAGCTCCTAAGACTAACCAAACAATTTTAGACACCCACTGAGGTACAGCTACAATCACTGCAGATTGACGCCAACTGAACCTGCTCTAACTCCTGGTCCTTATAGGACTAACCTAATGAGCACATGGTCAGGTCCCTCTATGGGCTTCGCCTACAGGAAGCACCTACAGAGTGCTCATATTTGCACGCATGTGCATGTACTACTTGTGAGCCGAGGTATTTACCTTGCATAACTTTTAGAAAAATCGTTAGGAGCATGAAATAACTAGCGGGACGAAGTTATTGCTATACCGTAGCATCGCCTTGGCTTCTATGCGCTCAATGCTTAAAGGGCACGGATTTGGGCTTCTAGACGAGACGCCAAGCCTACGTTAGTCCTCAACTCTATTCTCTCCTCACCGTCTCCAAACTGGTTTGAAACCGTCTTCTCCAAACATCTCGAAACTAATTTGTTCTTATTTTCGCTGATTGGCTCTCATCAGACGTTCAATTGTTTATCTGAGGCTCCCCATCTGTGCGCATTCGGCAAAAAGATCTCCGACGCACGACAGACTTTCAAATCATGATAAGCAAGGTTCGAGAACCAAAGCTTCCAAGCTATCGCAGGAAAAATCAATGAAATGCGCTTGCTTGGGCGACTTGAATTAGGTTTTGAAGTACCGGATGATCAAACAGGCGCGTTCCGAGATACCAAGATCTGGAAAGAGCGACGAGCAAGTGCTTCCTACAAACATGGAACGTCCCCCAAATTTTCTTTTAAAGCCTTGGCCGTCCTTTTCGAAATTCTTTGCGTGTACATTCTGTATTTCTAAGCAGCGACACTGGGTGTCATGATGTGGGCTTTGGGAACAGCCTTCGTAGTTGGAGCAGTTCAAGTAGTATTAGCGGCGCCTGGTATCCCACCACGACCACAGCTTTTTGAAAGACAGAACCAGAATGGGACTGCACCGACGGCACCATGCGGAACGGTGAGCGCCAGCGCCGCCGCAGCTCTTGCTACCGCTCCAAATGGTATGTCACGCTTCCACTTTCCCGCAATCTAGAGTGGATGTCAATGATGATGAGTCTTGAGTGCTTACATTTGAGAAGTCAGACCCATAATCGATGCGCAATTGGCGGTCGATTGCCTCAATTCAGTACCTCTTCGTGCAAAAGAAGCCGTCGAATTGGTAGATGCCATCAGACCTTATATGGAATGGCAAAGTGGTAATTATCATTTCACTTTGTACATTATTGTATTGCTCAAGGCTAGATTTTGAGCCGCCGTAACTTTTGTCGCCTCGCTTTAAAATTTAACTTGATGCCATATAATGAGCAAGAGTATGAACTCTACTCATATTTGCTTACCAGAACAGAAAGTTTGGTTTGTAGATGAGAAGGCGCAACTTTTGCTCGCATTAAAAACGAAACTGGCGCGGATTAATATGGAAAGCTATGCCATTGGATAGATTGCCGCAAATTGCTTGTCTTGAGTTACTATCAGAAACTAATTTTCTGCATAGACTCTGCATATCTCAAAAGCCCGCCTGCTGACTATCCCTTTCCCGCTGTCGATCTTTTCGGAACTCTAGACGCTGTCAAAGCAAACATAACGACTGGGAAATATCAAAATGAAGTGCAGTTCCAGACTGCGCTGTTCAACACATTCACTCAGGCGCATGACGGACATTTTGTATTCTTTCCCGATGCTCTTACCAAAGGATTCGCCTTCCGACGGCAGGTGGCCCTTGTTTCAATCAGCAGTGATGGCATTGAAATTCCAAAGATATATGTCTACAGTAAGTGACATTTTGGGAGAATCGATTAGTAGAGTAACACTAATAACGAAAAGACGACACAATTGCGGCGTCGCAAACGGGTTCTACATTCAAGGCATCTGCTGTGACTAAAATCAACGATGTCGAAGCGTCGAGATTCCTTCAGGATCTTGTCAATCCCTCAACTCCATTACAAGACCAAGATGCAGGATACAATGCAATGTTCTTCAGTAAAGCAAGCGTAGCAGGGCTAGGAGGCAATGGATTCTTCCAAGCTGGCGGACCTGGCAGCTTTATGTTTCCTGGTGCAACAACTACACTGACCTTCGAAAATGGAACTACTGTTACCATGAAGAATACGGCATCGGTGAGATCCAGTTTTGCAGGTGTCACGGATGGGGATACCTACTACAAGAAGTTTTGCACTGGGCCCCCTCCAAGCGCAACAACTCCTGCCCCTGTCCCACCAGGAATGCCGGGCACGAATGTCACTTCCTCGGTATTGCCGACTTCAACTTCGAGGCCTCCTCCAGTCCCATCAGCGCCTGGCTACCCTCAGCCAGTGATACTTAGCTCAGACGGCATCATATCTGGCTACTTTCTTGATGACACTACACCTGGTGCTGACAATGTGGCTGTTCTCTCGGTTCTGTCCTTCGAACTCGACTCACCTGCCGAGTTCCAGTCCGTTGCTCAAAGATTCTTCTCCATGGCCAAAGCCGCAGGCAAGACAAAGCTTATTGTTGATCTTCAAGTCAATGGTGGCGGTTTCCTCTTCCTAGGTTATGAGCTCTTCCGTCAGCTCATGCCTGGCATTGCTCAAGACGGTTTCACTCGCCTTAGACTCAACTCTGGACTTCTCAAAGCTGCAGAAGTCTTCACGGGATCCGTCCCAGGAGACTTCAGTAGGGCTAACTTGGCCACGGCTAATGATACGCAGATCCAGAATTTCGAGAACTTCTACAACTATAAATTTGATCTTGATATTGCCAATTCAACATTTACAAATTTTGACGCGAAATTCAAGGGGAAGATGGACAAGGGAGATAGTTTCAGTAATTTGATTCGATGGGACATGAGCGATCAGATTGTCACCAGCAATACAACATATGGACTGGGCATCAACATCACAGGTTATGGAAATCTGACGAACTCGGTTCAGCCATTCAAAGCAGAGGATATAATGATGGTAAGACTCGTTCCTTTCATGATCGTTTGCAGGTCCATAACAACAGTAAGATCGCATGTCAGATTCGCTAATTCCACACCAGGTCTATGACGGATTTTGCGCTTCAACATGTACTGTCTTTAGCGAGTTCATGCGACTTCAAGCAGGCGTGAAATCTATCGCCTTCGGTGGTCGTCCTTCCAACACAGCTATCCAAGCCATCGGTGGTGTAAAGGGCTCTCAGTCCTACGGTTTCGAGAACATCTACGGCGACATGCAACGTGCTCTTGAAATCCAGAAAAACGCATCTCAGCCACTCGCTGCCGAACTGCAGGTCTACTCTGATCTTCCAATGAACAGAAGTATTGCCGCTGGTGTCAATCTCAGGGACAACATCCTACCTATGAATCTTGGTGACGGGGTACCAGCTCAATTCGTGCAGGAGAAAGCGGATTGCAGGTTGTATTGGACGAGTGCCATGATTGGCGATGTGAGAGAAGTCTGGAGAGCCGCCGCGAAAGCTGCTTGGGGCGGTGGTCCTTGTGTAGCTGGCAGCTTACCACAAACCCAGAAGAATGCTGTTGTGAATCAAGCAGGGACTACTGGCAAATCTGGGCCAAGCAGGACCGAGCTACTCAGGTCAGAGATCGTCAGGAGTGGTGTTGTTCTAGAGAAGGACGATGCTTGGGATGTAAGACATGGGACGAAGGTTAATTATTATAGTGGGCTTTGAGAGCCTACTTGTTAGATGGGGTTTAGATTTGGCGTTTGGAGAATGAGGTGACTTTTTATTGTAGAGTGTTTTAAGTCGTTGTCGATACCATTTTTATTAAATTATTTCCCACAGTAGCCTCTTCCTGTTACAGTTCCCATTGCATTGTTAGCCAGATAGGTTGATCTGATTTGAAGAGGCCCATTAACGAGAGTAAGAGCATTAAGAGCAAAGTTAGTCGAGAGGCACTGTCCGACTTGTTGCATCGGACAATTTCTATAAGGTTGATTGTTCAACAAACCTAGAACTTCACAACAACCTACGATAAATTAAGCGAGCACGCACCCCTGCATGAGCCTTGCCAAAGTGTTGATGCCGAAGCCAGCCCTTGCTTACTTACCAGACCACAGAGCGAGTTCTAAGATCGGTTTGACCTTGACGCTGTTAATACAATCAGTTGCAAAATCGGCGTCGTCCCCTTTCACCTAAAAGAAGTGTGAGCACGAACCATCTCATGTATTTTGGAGCTCCAACTCTTTTGTCATCCTACTTAGGTGGGCAACCTCTATTACTATCCTCACTTAGACTAAAGAACGGTGAATTCGACAATAAATCTATGCCTACAACGTACACTAGCCAAATTAAGTTCGGTCCTGTAAACATTGTCGTATACCACCCAGCCACTGTGTCTTGCTTATTTAGAATCTAGAGAGCTAACCGCGCAGGAAGCACTTCTCTACCCTCTCATATGCCGTATGTGACGGTTCTAGCCCAGATTTCATCACATATACGAACTGCGTATGTGTCTGTGCTTGGACTCGGATGTTTAAGTTGCCATGTTTAAGTTGCCATTTTTCTATATAGCTTCTTTCTTCATCCATTGTTCTAAGGAATGGAGCACTGTTTGATTTGAGTCTATAAAAGCACGTCCCCCACATCGTTTTGCTCGTTTTGTTAATGTTGACTATGCAGTTCGAAGTCGGTTTCAATTCCAAACGCTCAGAGATATTAGTGTTGACATGTATTTTACGAGACAGTAACCACCTATGGCTAGCATAGTCATAGACCCCTACACTCGCTTAATTCCTTATTGAGTATGTCATGTGACTTCTGCCTGAGGACTAGAAAATGTCAGGAGATGCCGTTAACCTAGTAAAACATGTAAAATACGTTTCTGCAAAGCTATCCAAACTAGCTTCTTATAACCAGAGTCGCTTCTACAAGAACATGACAAACCTTCGGTATGACAAGGTGTATGTTCTCTCTTTAACTTTATATTTACTGACCTCGATTGCTAGGTGCTGGATTCTCACCGGTGCCACTCTACCCTATTGCCTCTGGACCCCGCTTCCTAGTGTCGGGCTCCGCACCCGCAATGCGTCTTCTACTTTGCAGTGAGACTGGGAAATTTACCCTTACCAAGGATCTGATTGGCAACGATGAAATTCCCCCATACGCTATACTTTCGCACACATGGGGACCGGACAACGAGGAAGTCAACTTTGAGGACATCATAAATGGCACTGGTAAGGACAAGCCTGGCTATGAGAAGATCTGGTTCTGTAGAGAACAGGCCAGACAGGATGGTCTGAGATACTTTTGGATTGATACCTGCTGTATCAATAAAAAAAATAGCGCCGAATTGTCGCACTCTATCAACTCGATGTTTCGCTGGTACCGCAACGCGACTCAATGCTACGTATATTTGTCGGATGTCTCTAGTCCTCCCGTCGACACTACTAATAAGTACAATCCGCGGCCGTGGGAATCGGATTTTCGGAAAAGCAGATGGTTTACTCGAGGCTGGACACTCCAAGAGCTCCTTGCACCAACTTCGATCAAATTCTTCTCCCGGGAACGGAAGCCACTCGGTGATAAGATTTCTCTAAGACAACAGATTTGCGACATATCGAAAATTTCTCCCTCTGCGCTTCAAGGGGATCCATTATCTCAATTTAGCGTCAATGAGCGGCTACGGTGGATAGAGCATCGCGAAACAAAGCTAGAAGAAGATAAAGCGTACTCATTATTAGGCATTTTCGACGTCTACATCCTCCCTATATATGGCGAAGGAACTGCGAGTGCACTCGGTCGGCTCCTAGATGAGTTCTATAAGATACAGAAATGTATACAAGACTTACGCCTCACCGATCCCCGCGATGACAAGAAGCGTATTGAGGACGACAAAGGCGGCTTACTGGAGGGCTCATACGACTGGGTCTTAGAGAACTCCGACTTTCAACAATGGCGTAATGACCAGCAGAGCCGGCTGCTATGGATCAAGGGTGATCCCGGCAAGGGCAAGACCATGCTGCTCTGCGGCATTACCGACCAGCTAAAGAGGTCTCTGGCCAAGTCAGTTCTTCTATCGTACTTCTTCTGCCAAGCTACAGACTCTCGGATTAACTATGCCACGGCAGTGCTACGAGGTCTAATATATCTCCTCGTTGACCAACAGCCATCCCTTATCTCGTATATACGGATAAAGTACGATCAGGCTGGTAAAACGCTCTTCGAGGATAGAAATGCCTGGTTTGCCTTGTCCGAGATATTTATTAACATGCTACAAGACCCGAGCTTAGATGGTATATACTTAATACTTGATGCGCTTGACGAATGCGTAACCGACTTACCAGATTTGTTGAATTTTATTGTGCAGACTTCGTCTATATCTCCTCGTATTAAGTGGATCGTATCTAGCCGTAATTGGCCAAGTATCGAGAAGATTCTCGACACTGTGACGCAGAAGGTGAGGTTGTGTCTTGAGCTTAATGAAAAATCTGTTTCATCTGCTATCACAACATTTATCCGGTTCAAGTTAGATTGCCTAGCGACGCAAAACAGATACAGCAGCGACACGTGGGACGCTGTCCAGCAGTATTTAACGCGAAACGCAAACGGGACTTTTCTATGGGTGGCTTTGGTATGCCAAGAGCTGTCCAACGTTTCGGGATGGAAGGCTCAGCAGAAGTTGACTGCGTTCCCGCCAGGGCTCGATGCTCTTTACAAGCAGATGATGAACCAAATTTGCAATTCAGAGGATGCCCAGCTTTGCAAACGTGTCCTAGCTGTCGTCTCCGTTGTGTATCGTCCTATCACATTCGATGAGCTAGCGTCTTTCGTCGACATGCCCGAAGGTGTCTGTGATGATGAATCGATGACTGAGATCATAGGGCTCTGTGGCTCTTTCTTGACACCTCGAGAACGCACGGTCTCGTTTGTTCACCAATCAGCGAAAGACTATTTGCTCGACAAGGCATCTAATGAGATCTTTCCTTCTAGGGTGGAAGACGAACACTACACCATCTTTTCACGATCTATTCAAGCCATGTCTAGTACACTACAGCGTGATATTTATAACCTACGCGCTCCCGGAATCTCTATCGATCAAGTCAAGCCGCCTGATCCAGACCCATTAGCCGTAGCACGGTACTCCTGCCTCTATTGGGTTGACCATCTACGTGACTGTGTTACAATAGGGAATACTAACGGCGACCTCAAGGACGGTGGCTCAGTTGATAAATTTTTACGCCAGAGCTATCTTTACTGGCTTGAGGCACTTAGCCTAATTAAAAGCCTCTCAAGTGGCGTAATTATGATTAGGAAGCTTGAGAATCACATCCGGGTGAGTCTATCTATTTATAATATTATTAGGAAATCCAAACTAATCTACTAAGGCGGATAAAAGTCCCAATCTATATAAACTTATAGATGATGCAAAGAGGTTCGCTCTATATAACCGATCAGTAGTCGAACAAACGCCTCTTCAATTATACTGCTCAGCTCTTGTCTTTTCCCCAGGAAACAGTATTATTAAGAGAGAGTTCGAGAAGTGTATTGTACCTTGGATCCAATTGAAACCAAAAGTGCAAGCAAATTGGGGAGCAGTGCTCCAGACACTCGAGGGCCATTCGCGCTCCGTCACCTCCGTGGCCTTCTCACCCGACGGCAAGCAAGTCGTTTCTGGGTCATACGACAAGACAATACGGATCTGGGACGCCGTCACGGGAGCGGCGCTCCAGACACTCGAGGGCCATTTGTACTACGTCACCTCCGTGGCCTTCTCACCCGACGGCAAGCAAGTCGTTTCTGGGTCATACGACAAGACAATACGGATCTGGGACGCCGTCACGGGAGCGGAGCTTCAGACACTCGAGGGCCATTCGGAATACGTCACATCCGTGGCCTTCTCACCCGACGGCAAGCAGGTCGTTTCTGGGTCATACGACGACACAATACGGATCTGGGACGCCATCACCGGAGCGGAGCTCCAGACACTCGGGGGCCATTCGCCCCCCGTCACCTCCGTGGCCTTCTCACCCGATGGCAAGCAGGCCGTTTCTGGGTCAGACGACAAGACAGTACGGATCTGGGACGCCGTCACGGGAGCGGCGCTCCAGACGCTCGAGGGCCATTCACGCTCCGTCACCTCCGTGGCCTTCTCACCCGACGGCAAGCAGGTCGTTTCTGGGTCAGACGACGAGACAGTACGGCTCTGGGACGCCGTCACGGGAGCGGCGCTCCAGATACTCGAGGGCCATTCGAGCTACATCAAATCCGCCTCTTTCTCATATGAAGGCAAGCTATTACCAACACTATGTATATCAAATGACTGGGTTAGAGATGGTGCCGTAAATATGTTCTGGTTACCACCTGACTATCGAAATTGTATAGCTGTTTGGAACAGAACTATCGTCTTTGGACAACCTTCCGGAAAAGTTTCTTTCATTAGATTTGCGAGAACGTCAGCTGAATATAATGTGTAATGTATTTTTAAGTTCTATTTGCAGAGAGTCCTAGAGGAGAGTTTGCGTTTATAGCATTTGATTATTGCCGCTTTATTTCTAGTATCTTCCAGAGTGATACCATAGGTCAGAAGCTTATACGACAGCACGCATAGGTTATAGTCCGTCACTAGAAGATGCTGTTACAAGCCTAGCAGTAGCCTCCTTATCTAAAAGACGAACCTTAGTTCTCCTCGGTCTAACAGCTTCAATTAGAATGAGCCACTGCCAAATTCGTACCCTGGACGATATTGCTAAGACAGCTAGGTCGCCTAACTGAAGTTTATACTGACAAGAGGCAATCAGTACAGCCTTGAGCTCCTCAAATTCCGAGTGCACGTGACGCAGGGGCCGAATTTTATGCAGCAACTGTTCACAGAAGTGGCCTGGCACAAAGAGTATGCTTGATAACAACGAGCTACGGGTGTCTGCGCCAAAACTTACTGAGATGGTCTGTGCTCACAATCATTTTAGGCGAGCTACTCCCTACATGCCTTAATAAATGTTAAATGTGGGGTGATTACAGGATTTTCGAAGAGGAAGCCTTTAGAAGTACAGGGGTATCTGACCACTTAAAACTAGCTGTTTAGGCCTAAAAACAGCTGATTCACGCTACTTTAAAAAGCCAGCTTCTTATTATATCTTACCTTATTATCTATTTATCTATTAATAGAATTATTAATTCACGTACCTATACTAAAGACGCCGACACAGGTCACTTCTAGGGATAACCGTCTACGTATTCAGACTCTATACTATACTACAGGCTGGATAATTAACGATATCCTCCTCTAGCACCCTCGTATTACTAGACGTTAAATCTAATATACCCTCGAGAATCGGCCTACCCCTTAAAAGCACGACTGTGGTCGACACGTCCTCCTCGATACGCCTTACCGTAAGTTCCTTGTCGACTAGGTTACCTAATTATCCTTTACTCGCGATATACTATAGGCAGAGCTTCTAAAGTGGCTATAATAGGAGGAGTGGTGTAGAGGGAAGGCAATTAGGAGAGCATTTAAGATAGAGGGATACGTCAGAGGAGTGAGAAGAAGGAAGCCACCTCTGTCTAAAGAGAATAAAGTTAAGAGATTAGCCTGGGCGCTAGAGCACTTAAACTAGACTGACGAGTAACCACGAAGCTATAACGACCTCAATTGACTTGTCTGAAGCCATAATCAAGCATAATTGAGAAGTGAGTCGAACGCTTATGGCACAAGGCGACACGGTGAGGTGTTGAGTTGTTTTGCCGTACTAACCGACGGCAGGTCTTTGCTCCATCTCTGACCGTCAAACTCGCTTAATGCCGACATATCCGACCACTTCAATTTGGGTCTCCTATAAATGTCAATTATCTGATCTGAAGATTCAACTTCCTCTCATTCACTATCTCTGAACAGATACTGTCTGTTCAATTACCCACAAATATATCATCTTAAAATATCTCTGTCTACCACTTACGCAATATAGACGACGTCATCAGCCATGGCAGCCAACAAACCCACTTTTCACCACATGAATGTAACTATTCAGCTCATCCATTTGCTGAAGAATGACTGACATGAAGCTCAGAGCTCTCAATCTCAACGCATCCTCTGGCTCCTCGAAGAACTCGGCATCGAATACGACCTCGTCCTCCACATGAGAAACCCAGCAGACCACCCCACAAAGCCTTTCCTCTCACCACCCGAATTAGTAGCCACAGGACCCTACGGCAAAGCACCACTCCTTATCACCGGAAAGAAAGACGGTTCCCGCTACCTGCCAGAATCATCGGCAATTGCAACCTACCTTATCAAAACCTTTGACACCGAAGACAAATTCGGTCTCAAAAACGGCGATTGGATTCGTGATGAAGTAATCTGCTCTCTGGCCTCTACCGGCCTCGGCAGGAGCTCCAGCTTCACATTATTCCTCGACTTCGGCATCATTAAACCCGGTGAAGGTCCACTCGCAGGGAGAGTCCTCGGTAAAACGGCCTGGGCAGTCCTCGATGACCTAGAGCGCGAACTCAAAGAAGGTCCAAAAGGTGGTTACTTCATGGGGGAGCATCCTGGACGATGCGATATCTTAGCAGAATTCCAGATTAGTATGGCGACGCAGAGGAATTGGGTTGATTTGAAGGCGGATTATCCTGCGCTGTATAATTGGCAGCAACGGGTTTTTGCAAGGCCAGCGTGGAAGAGATCACTAGAGAAGGGGAATGGATATGATCTGACTATCTTCCCGACCATTCCCGAGAGAAGGACGAATAAGATTTGAGGATTTAGTGGTGTTTGAGGATGAGATGTATTACTATGACGGGAAAAAGTGAAACTGAGGTTACGGGATGTATGAGCTGTAGTAGGAGGTAGCCAGGCGAGATAAGTCTTGAGCGCCACTCATTTCGGACGACGTCTCGTTCTGAAAATTTTGTATATTCTATGTATTAATAGCGTCCAACTTTTGATATCGCGGCGAACGGACGCAGATAACCTGTGGACTCTTGTTAAGTAAGTGTTCCACTTGAAGGGGGAAAGACTGTCTGCGTTCTACTCTTTCTACTGGGCATTGTCGTGATCTACTTTTTTTGTTACTCTTATGATTTTAAATAACTTCATGCTTGAATGAGCTAGAGCGTTGAATCCTGCTTTTAAACTCCAGTGGAATACTGATATGAAGAATTACAAAGGTCTATTTCAGATTATCAGGTTTCTTCCAAGTCAATAATATCAGGGGGCTGTCAAATAACAACTTTTTTATATCGCACTCTAAAAGCTCTAATTAATTGCCTTAAAACCTCCCTAGATACTCGAGACGTTATCAGATATTTGACAATATTCATTAGTTTGTTAGCATCTATGGAAATGGAGATAACTTACGTAAACCTGTCTTATTTTAAATCTGTTAACACACGTATCATGGGACTAATCTTCATTTTACTTATGGCCATTCGTCAGACAAGTCAGTGTCTTGTAGAAGTTAACTTAAAACTTGCTGAAGACGATTGACAGATTAGTCTTTTATTCTTATGGCTCCATATATTTACCGTACTATTAACACAGGTGAAAGAATGCAAAACATCTATGAGCACTTGCACCACCGCTGACCCCCTTAAAGCCTTCGCTAACGGCTAACGATCCGCAAAAATTATGCGAGTCGAAACATATCAATTCCGGATACAAAGTTTCTTTTTAACAACCTCGCCACCACCCCTTTTCCTTCGATAAAGACTATTCACCGCTCTCCATCTGCCAGAAAATTTCTTATCACACCACTCCCATCCCTCCACCAAAGACATGGTGTGCAGATCAAAATACAATTTTGCAGCAAATAAACAATCCAATCACACGCTTCACTCAAGATCATAGTTTGAGATGATGGCGGCGCAGTTCCGCATTATCTCTTTGGAATTTATATCTTCCCATATTCAAAATATGGAACGAACGGATCACTACTTCTTAGACATGAGCTTCCCTTTCTATTGCTCCATTTTTAAATTACAAACCAAATAAACACAGGTTGTGTAACTTTCAGAGGTTTTCTGCAACTCAATCAAAAGTACAAAAAATAGGGTGTGGTGGAGATGGTGGTTAGGTACATAGAGATTTAGGGGATTGTGGAAAATCAAACCCCTCATGAGTTCCCAACACAGGAGTTATTTATTAAATTGATGATGGTAAGCTGGAATTGTCTACCTTAAATATGAGTGAGTGTTGTGATTGGTGAAACAATTCTTTTTCAGTAAGTAAGGTTTATGGGAGAAATTCTGAGTTGTTTGTCCTTTTGTATTGAAGACGAAAGAACCGAGGGCAAGGGCGAGTTTGACAAAAAAAAAAATGCTTTACCGCTGTGTTGCCATTGATCTTTGATCTCTAATCCACGTTTGTGCTTTCAGGAAAGCTAAAGGCTTGACTGGAACTTTGTAAGTATGTTTTAAATATAGTGCGCCAAAATATCCTATGATGTATGTGAGGAGAGGCCAAATGGGTGGTATCTTACGTTGTATCATGTTTCTCAAAAGGAGAATATTTCACCATCGAAAGAATTTCGACAGCGAAGTTGTATCTGACAAGACAAACTATAAGATATGAAAAGATTAATTATTACTACTGATCACACAGGCCAATAAACGCAAGTCCCGAAACATACTTGATAGTTCTTGATAACTAATAAATAAAGTGATATCAGTCAAGCCTGCATGCTACTGTTGGTGGGCTTTCAAATAACAACTTCTATTATCTAAAGCCTTAGGGACTTTCTAATAGCCGCGGTACCATATGCGAAGCACCAGCTGAAGCTAATATGTTAATCCCTTCCTGAAAAATCTCGTATAGTACTATGTATAGTCTTACGAGAATGTCAGATAGCACGCACGATTGTCACTTCCACTTTTAGTTAATCCTTGATTTTATTTACGCGCAGAGCAGTGCGACTTGACGAAAGATGTTGGGATGATATGATTTGATCCATGCGGTACCTTAGGCAAAAGTTGACCATGATTTCCTTTACCGGTTGTAGCTTGTATCGGCCTTCCACTGAATAAATTCCCTAGTAAAAGAAAAAGGCACATAAACACTAGATTAGGCTTGACCATGAACTTCGTAAATTATCAGTTTTAGATATTCTTATCTCCCAAGAGCTCCCAGAACACTGCCAACCATGACAGCTACTTCTCTTTCCCAATTGCCCTCCGGTGCCTTTCTCTCTCCAACACCAGCAGGTGCCTTGCTCCCACGAATGACACATTCTCTAATCGAGTCTCGAACACCGTTTCTATTGCTTTTCAAAGTCCTTGCACTTACTCCCCCTTTATTCATGATCTCCATGACTTTTGTGCTCAAACCTCCTGCAAGCGTGCGCCAGAAATAAGATGCCAACGAGCCAGTCTCGAGACTTGAAAGTAGAGGCTGGAGGAAGTTGATTGGCGGTGGTATTGAAGAAGGAAGTAACGGATGAGGTGGTGGAGTCGTGGAAGAGAGTAGTGATTCAAGTGCCAAAATATTTTGACAGCGAGCGGATATTTCAAGGAGCGTACGGTCCAGGGTTGGAAGAGTGGCCAAGGCGCGGGAGAGTGATGCGAGAGAAGATTGTAGGGATGTGCGAAGATAGTCTTGGAGGGCAGAAATGAGATGATTTGGCTCCCAGTTCGCATGTTTCCTACTACTACCTCTAGTTGTGTCTGGGACGGAAGAGAGAAGGTATAATGCCATGAGCGCAGATGTTGTCCTTGATTTCGTGTCTGCCGTTTGCGCGAAAGTTGTGCTGGTGCCTGTTGAGAGGCTGCTCATGGAGAACTCTCTCACAATTTGGTGGCATTTCGTGAGGACAGTCCGTTCAGCGGGGCTAGCAAGTGATGATTGAAGCGTTTTGACTACATCAACTTTTTCCAGTGCATATCCTTCTTCTCCAGGACCAGTTTTGGAAAACAGCTCTCTCAGACTCAGCAATGAAGTTGAGCAGCGCACCAACGCGCGATGGTCTTCTTTCTGTCCCTGGCTCTTGACCGGATTTCCAGTGCCAGCAACCTCTGAGAGTTGAATCTCAAGCTGGCGTCCCAATTGAAGACATCTTCCCACAGATCGTCCAAGCCGAACAGTCTCCCATAATCTCGAGGCAACATCCTTCACCTCATCAGCTGCTTCGTATCGCACAAGCACTTCCTTCTCCAATCTTTTATATCCATCATTCAAGCTTGCAACCTGCGAATCTATCTCCTGTACAATCTTCGCACTCGACTTCGTCTGCTCCTGGGTATGTGTCAAGAGCGGGAGGGCACTCTTCGTGGTAAGGGTATCAATATGGGTATTTATTTCTTGCGTATCAAACAGAACTCGAGATAGAGGTGTGGAGAGGTCGAGTGGGGTATCAGTGGGATTGTTCGTGGTCAGGACGAGAGAATTTGCAAACTCGGAGGGGGAGAATGTGGGGGAGAGAAAGGTCTCGTAGTCGATGTACGACGTGTCCTCTTCTTCTGCGGCCATTATGGATGATTGAGGTGGTGACTGATATCGAGCCCAGCCATTGAGCTTTGGTGTTATGTTTCAAGGTACTGTATGGTTTGTGAAGACATTGTGGTGATATTGAGGTTGTCGCACAACGGTTTGCTGCAGCTGCATGTTGTTTCTGATACTCCTCAGCGCACTGTTCACTTTGCGGTCAAGCTCTTATCCGATAGACCTTCCCTTCGTCATCGGTGCTCGAAGATTTTATAGGCTTGGCAACACTTTCTGTCCATTGGCATCAACAATTCTGGTAAAGAGGGAGCGAAAGAACGTCTATTTAGACTATGATGCGTCATGTTAGTCAATACTTCCGGTCCCTTAACATATTCCTCAAAGGTGGTTTTGAGCCGCAATGTCGATCTTACTAAGCCCCAAAGTACTGTTCCCGGAGCTTGCGGGAAGGCTGTCCGCCAATCGAAAATCCTAGCAGCGCATTGTCAACATGCCAGTGCCTTGGGAGAATAAACTTGCGCTCTTGGAACTCTCCCATCTCTTCTTTTCTACCAAACACTCTGATGTTCGGCTTGATACTTACCTGTGGACGAGGGGGTACTTCTAATATTCATATGTGGTAATCGAAGATATCGATATAATCTCAGCAATTTCAACCTCGACAGATCGCGTTCTCGATTCCTGACATCATGAGCCTCGTCAACGTCCGAGACCTGCTTGCTTTCCCACAGGGCGACAACTCGAGCGATACTTTGATTGGTGGCATTCATTGGAATCTCACGACCTTGAACCATTGGAACTATACCTACTATTCGAATGGCACATTTTCGAACGGGTCGCTGTGCTTCCTCCTCTTCAAGCCATACACCCCACATCTCCTCAAAAATGGCACATTCCTCAATAGCACATCGTGCTACTCTCCAATCAGGCCTCTTGGCCGACGCTCAGAAGTCGGTCTATTCTTCGCGTGCTTCTTTTTTATAACCATTATGTTTACATTTATAAATTTGCGCAAACACGGACGACTCTTCCTACCATTGGAGAAACGATTCAGAGCGGTTGGACGAAGATGGCAGTGGTACTGGATGTTGATATTGGCAGCTTTAGCAACAATCAGCGGAATTACAAGCGTGGATGTCGACAGATACTACCTACCGGAACTTCCAATCATTCTCACGAACTTCTTCTGGTTCTTGATGTTACCAGCCACGATGGCCGTAGTGTGGGAAAGCGTACGACATTGGGGGAGTTGGCAGGAAAGACAAGCTGTGGATCCAAATCCATTCGCATTGAGGCAGGATGATCGCCGGTCGAAAGTGGAATTCTTTCTGCCATTAGTGTTCTACCTGTTTTGGTGGTTGGTATGTTTATTCGCTTCAGCCGTTCAAATTTCAAGTGCTAACTCTCCTAGAATTTCTTTATGATTGTCCCTCGATCATGGAGCGCTATTCAGAAACAACGAGATCCAGATCAAGCACGTTTGATAGCCGAACCATCTGCAACAGACATACGATTCAAAGCTGCAGCTCTTCTCCTCCTCTGTGCATGGCTCACCATCATATTTTCTCTACACCATTCGATCAAACACTACAAACCACGTAATCGTGGTCTTGTCAATCGAATGGTCGGAATGATAAATTACACTCCAGCAAAGTTTCTCCTAACAATACCACTATCGTTAGTTATGGTTGGTTATGAAGCCGCCATCGCATTCGAGTTCTCCATATCACCACTGAACTATACCCCAAATCTTGTCGCTGTGTTTGTTGGAGGATGGGTCCCTATCGCTCTTATTGTCATCATATATGAAGTTTCTGGATACCTCGATCCAAATGAAGACCGTGAGCTCCTCAGGCAACGGCGATTGCGAGGTGTCGAGGCCGACCAAGAGATGGGCTACACCAAAAAACCCCATTGGTGGTCTCGACTACATGGTAACAACCAACAACTTAGTGTACAAGATGCAATTGCTCGCAATGTCTCGGAGATTGGTGGTGGAAGAGCAACACATAAGAATTTGTCAAACGCTATCGAAATGGGCAATATGTCAAAACCGACAGCAGAATCTGAGGAACCAAAGAACCGCTCAAATAGTTCGACTGTGCCCGAAGGGCCGGAAGCGATCCGTCTGGCCGCCAATCTACTCTTCCCGAATAACGGGCCAAATAACCAAGCAGTGATCACCAATGATCTGGTGTCGGGCCGTGAGAGAGACACCTTGGAGATTCATAGAGCAAAACCAAGGAATGACACCAGAGCTGGTTTCAGTGACAGGAGTGACATCACAAATAGTGGTGTGTCCTTGGGAGCAAACCCTCAACAGGTGAGGTCGATGTTGGATGTATGAATGGGCATTTCAAATTTTTGACTTGACTGATTACAATCGGGGTTGGTGGAATGCGGAACTGGGGTATCATAGCGCACTAAGACGGTTGTTTTGACACGATACCCCACGTTGCTATGACCTTGCAAACACGAGAGCATCAACAATGGCCAAGAGATCGAAATGATATTGACAATAGGACCGGCATCATAGCCAGGGAAGGACAATTGATTTTCGGCACGCCCTACTCGACCTTCTTATATAACCTTGAACGAAGCGCGGCTGTCTTCATGATCAGTTTCGCTCCTGTCTTCAGGTTTGGGATGTTGATCTAGATGTCATCACCAAGTACATGACCCAGCTTTTCGGAACTCCATAGATAGGCCGCGGCACACCCCATCAGACTATTGGGCTTGCCCTCTCTGACCTGCGGTATTATAATTGGTGATTTAGGTCCCACCCAGTATGTTCTATGTGTGCTAGTATACTGCATTGAAGAATCCTTAGATGCTGGGACAAATCAGGAGAGAAGGTCTCATCACTGAGTTGGCTTTTGGAAACGCCTTCTGCAGCTGAAGGCCCTCGAGTAGTTATTATGCTAGGTTGTGAAAATATCCTCCCGTCGACGCCGAACGACCAAGGCGTCGCAACAAATAGAGTTCTATCCAATTTACTCGGTGTGACCCAGGAAACATAGACTCGCAGAGTAAGTTGCGATTCGCGCCGGAGATTCGCATATTCAAACAAAGGTACCTGTAGCTGTTGCCCTACTTTACATGGACGGGCCTTCGAGCGTAGCTTTTGTCGCTGCCTTCACTTTTGATAAACAAATTGTTATGCTCAATATCGAAATATCAAAGAATCTTACAAAGAAAACATCAATCAATCTCATCCACCTTTTTCTTCAACTATAATAACACTCCATAAATGTCCCCAGTCAAAATGGAAACAGACCCCTGTGGAGTGTGAGTGTAAAGAGAAACTGCAGGGAATGATCGGAGATAAGCGAGTCTGCACGGTCCAATCCTTACTTTGACTTTGTGGCTTCATTTCCCCTTCTGTATATCTACTTCGAGTGTCAAAATGTCATCCCAAAACACCATCCAACAGTAGATGTACGCTCTTTATGCGCGTTGCTTGTCATCCAACGCAGACACCGTTCTATCGCTTCTGACCATCTGCACCGTGGGTCTTCCCAGGGTGTAATCGACTCGCCAGAAACCTAGCTACTGGCACGTCATTTTGGTAGCCGAAACAAGTAGCAAGTCCTATAAATGGACAAGAATAACAGATTGAAGTACACGTAATGGATTTTTCCGGGCTTTGAATTTAGAGCAGCTATATAAATATGTTCGAGCCCCCTCCTTCTAAACCCCTTCAAATCGTTTGAAAAGGCAATTAACATATTTGAACGAGAAACATCCCTTCAATTCCACAGCTAATAATGACTACTTCAGACGAGAAAGGAACCGTTGCATGCTCTCTAACTTTGGGAAAACTTGTAGAACGCATCAACCAACCACGCCCGCCTAATGGCTACCATTCAAGATGACGACGAAAGACTTCTCAATCAGATTGGATACTCTCAGGTGAGATTATCACTTTTTGCTCGAGTATTCTCTGCTAAGTATGAAATGTAGGACATGAGTAGACACTTCAACCAATGGTCAATATTGTCATACGCCGTCTCCGTCCTTGGGGTACTTGGCTCTCAGCCTGCAACATTCGGAGTGCCTCTCAGTCTTGGTGGTCCTGCTGGAGCCGTTTGGGCTTGGTTCATTGGATCTATCATGGCCTCTTTCACTTCTGCTTCTGGTAATTAAATAGTTTCCTGCGCTTACGTACAATTGCTAACATTCTCAGTCGCCGAACTCGTGTCTGCTTACCCTACTGCTGGAGGCATGTATTTCGTCACCAAAAGTGTTGTGCCTCCGGAACATGCAGCATTGTGGGCTTGGGTTATTGGTTGGTTGAATCTTCTTGGTCAAGCGGCTGGAGTTGCGAGTGTTTGGTATACTGTCTCTCAAATGATACTTGCCACGGTAACTATGAACTCGAAATATGATACGAACGCCGGCACGTACACTTTCACCCCGTAAATGCCAAGTAATTTCATTTGGTAGTATAGTACTAACATTTGATGCAGGACTCCGTTGGAAATAGTTCTTCTAGCTATCATGTTTCTCGTTCTCTCAGGGATAGTATGCTCTCTCACAACTAAAACACTTCATCGGATTGAGATGTGGTTCGGCCCAATCAATGTGTTCGGAACAGTTTCTATCTGCGTTGTTCTTCTTTCTCTCACGCCAGACTTGCAGGATTCAGAATGGGTATTCGGACACTTCTCGGACGGTTCGGGCTGGGGTGTAGGCTTCTCCTTCCTCTTGAGTTTCTTGTCCGTTGCATGGGTCATGACAGACTACGATTCCACAACTCACATGTCCGAGGAGACTCACAATGCTGCTATTGAAGGCCCTAAGGCTATTCGATGGTCAGTTACAATCAGCGGAATTCTTGGTTGGGTGTTAACAATTACCATGTGCTTCTGCATTGATGACCTGGAAAGCATTGTCGGTAGTCCTACTGGATTACCAGCAGCTCAGATATTCTTGAATGCAGGTGGTCAAGTTGGAGGGACTGTGATGTGGTTCTGGGTGATACTAGTCCAGACATTTACTGGATTTTCTGCAATGTTGGCATTGACTCGCATGGCGTATGCATTTTCGCGTGATGGTGCTCTTCCCTTCTCAAAGTAAATCTACCACCAATTACAAAATCAGATTCTCAACTAACCCTGATAATTCAGCTTCTTCTCACAAGTCAACCTCCACACACGTACTCCTGTCAATGCCGTTTGGCTCTGCGTCTTCTTCTGCGCCTCCATGGTCCTCGTCGGTATCGGCTCAACTCAAACCATAGTCGCCATCTTCAACATCACAGCACCGGCACTCGACTTTTCCTACGCCTTGGTAATTCTTGCGCGCAACATATACGCGGATCGTATCAAGTTCAGGCCCGGGCCGTACCAACTTGGTGTTTGGCAGAAGCCTGTAAACGCTATCACGTTTGTTTGGGTGACCTGTATTAGCGTCGTGCTGCTGTTCCCCACGACTAGACCGGTGACTGGAAGCAATATGAATTATGCTGTGGCGGTTGGTGCATTTATTGGGTTGTTCAGTCTTGGGTGCTGGTTTGCTGGTGCTAAGAGGTGTGTATTCCCATATTTGCTGACGATCTTTACTGACCATGGACAGGACTTATACCGGTCCAAGAACAACTGCAATACAGATTGAGGTTGGACATGAAGACGAAAGCCCGGAAAATTCTGTCTATCAAGAAGACCCGCCCCTGTTGATCGAGACATGAAGTCATGTTTCATAAATGCTAGAGTCGCTATCAGTGGTACTTTCACCTCATAGCTTTTGGTCGTATTTAAAGTTAGAACTGCTTTGTTATTAGTTAATTAGGCTGAATACACAAATAAAGATCAGGCGATCACGACTTGAAAATAAATTCCCTCAGTCTTTGGTGATGCAACATTTCAAATATCTTCGTTGGCTCTCGTTTTGGGTTTCCCCGTTGAGGCTTTGACGGAATTTTGTAACGTACTTGAGAGAAGTGCTGTTATTGGTCCATTTTTGTGTTCACGAAGCTTGGCACCACAAGCTGAAATTAGGAACAGTCACGTATTCCTAGAATGCATCTCTGTTTTTCATTAGTGAAGCAAGTCAAACTTTACGAGCAGGATAAGGTGATAATATCTTCTTTCATTTCGATGTACAAGGCCAAAATATAACAGCATGGTCTACCAAACTGTCCAGTGTGTGGCCAAGCTCCCGGAATCGGAACCTGAATTCATTTGTGACTCTTGCCAAAAGATGTTAATGAATGGAGAGACCTCGCAAGATCTGTTCACTGAGATGAGAAATGTCATCCAGTCTCTCAGAAGTACTGGCTGTCCTGGATGCTTCTTCCTCTACTCCATGATCGACATCATCAATCAGGTGATCAATCCGCCGGGTCGCAGTATCCCAGACGCCGACCTGAAAGTAATGGTTAATTCGACAATGCTGTCAGGACCAAAGTCCTTGTTGGCAATGCCGCTTGGGACGAATGTTTTTGGGGAGGCAAGGAAAATTGATGTTTTTAAAGAGCCTGGTTGGTTTTTCCTGTCCTTCGATTTGAATCGATCGTAAAGAATAGGGTTCTAATAAAGTGTAGGTGAAGCTTGTCCCTGGGATGCTATTGAGGAAGCAACTATCTCTTCAGGCGATACTAGCTCCAATGAATGTCTAGCCACAGTCAAGCGCTGGCTACAACTTTGCCAGGACACCCATCCAAGATGCCAAAAGGACTTCAAGTCCAAAATGCCCACACGAGTTCTTGATCTGGCACCAAAGCCTGACTGGATGGATGGTATTTGTCTTGTTGAGACCTCCGGTATATCGCTAGTTGAGTATGCATGTCTGAGCCACAGATGGTCCACTTCCACCCCGACAACTACATACGAGAATATCGACCAAAGGAAAGCCGGAATTCCATTCGACACGCTCCCAAGAGCATATCAAGATTCGATCATCTATACACGGAAGCTCGGGCTGCGTTATCTATGGATTGACTCCCTCTGCATCATTCAAGGTCTGAACAGTCTAGACTGGATCAAAGAAGCTCCGAAAATGGCAAGCTATTACCAAGACGCCTACATCACTCTCTCCGCATCCAACTCCGGCAATCAAGACGCAGGATGTTTCTCCAAAGATCCATCACAAACCGTAAAAGTCATCCTCAAACCCTCTACTAGATCCGAATACTCGGTAAACTTCCGTATCCCACTCAGTCACCATGAATCCAACCTCCATACCAGAGGCTGGATCTACCAAGAGCACGTCCTCTCGTCTCGAGTACTACATTTCCAAGAGAAAGAACTCATCTGGGAGTGTAAATCCGATGTATGGTGTGAATGCAGTCGTATCAGCCCCAAGCTCGGAGTTCTCCAGCAATTCGAAAGACCTTCAGAAGCCTATCTCCACTCCGGACACGGAGTGTATAATAGGAAGTTGGAGTTACACAGGGCGATGGAGAGTCGGGATAAAAGAGTGATGAGAGATACGTGGCGCGACATTGTCTCAGACTACACACGCAAGTCACTCACCTTCCCTACCGATATATTCCCCGCGCTCGCCGGCCTCGCAAAACACGTCGCCGCCAGCCGCAGCTCGCGGTATCTTGCAGGTCTCTGGGAAGATACAATAGCCACTGACCTCCTTTGGGCGGCGGCGGATGTGGATGGTGAGCTTGTTGGGGGTCAGTACCCGAGACCTAGGCTGTGGAGGGCGCCGAGTTGGAGTTGGGCGAGTACTATGGCACCGGTTAATTGGAGTATGATTGGGAGTGATATGGAGAGTGGTGCAATGAGGAATAAGGAATTTGTGACTGATATTTATGTGGAGGATCTGAGTGTTGTTTATGATGCGGTGTACGGGAATGATGGGACGATGGGTGTCAAGTCTGGAACTTTAGCTATGAGAGGATTCGTTGTGGAAGCACCATTTAGTAGGAATGAGGGAAGAGAATTGATCGTGGTTGATGAGGAAGATAGCGATTGTTATTTTGGCGCTGATTCTGATTTAATGGGGGAGGATTTTGAGGTTGAGGAGTTGAAGTGTGTTCTCGTGGCTTCTATTCAGGATGCTTATTACTTCTCGCTGGTGCTAAAATCTGTCAAGAAGGATGGGAGGAAGTATGAGAGGATAGGTTTTCTGGGACATAGGAAACGGCTGGATGAGGGGGTGGTGAAGAGGCTCGTTGTTATAGTTTGAAAGATCATTCCTCCAATTTGAACTCGTTCTTGAAAATCTCGGGTCGAAGACCGAAAGAGAATTAGTTAAGTTTAGCAGAAGGTCGGATCACTAAACACACCCAGATGTATTAGCTCCTCCTTTCAACAACTTATTTCCTCCAGAGAACCCTAGGTCTTGTTCCGTAGTGTATGTAACCCCAAGAAACACCAATTATAACCCCTCAGTTACCTCATATGTACAACACAATGACGTAAAGTGCCAATATTGATTATCCTTACGAGAATCTACGGAAAATATTCCAGAGAAATGCATCCATCAATCAATTGATTTTCCGAGACTCTCCTTGGTGTCTAATTCGTGAGGAGCTTTCTCGGAGGCCATGTTCCGCGATATATTGATGTGGACCCACCATCGAAGAGGCTGAAAGTCAACCGAGGGTAAACAATATACTAAATTCTTGGTGACAAAATGGTATTTTGAGAAGTTGGAGAAACCTTCTCATTGTTCTCCTTTTGTCCTGCGCTTTTCTCTTTGTTGTTTTTCAAGTACAACGCAGAAGAAAGATGAGTTCATTTTCCCCAGTCGGCATTCGACGCCTACTTCTCTTAGTAGTCTCATCTTTGCTCACGCTTACTCTTGCGGCTCAAAATCCCCTTCTCCGCATCGCGAGTTCAGAGTTTGGTCCTAATCCCTCGAATGTCTCTTTCTATCTCTACCTCCCAAAGGTGCTCGCACCAAATCCACCGATTCTCGTAAATCCGCAGTAAGTCCTCATCTCGGCTTCCACCCAAGTTCCTTCCATGATCCGCTTTGGTATGCAGCTGCTGACTTCCACAAACCAGCTGGTGCCATGGTACCGCGCAAGCAGCCTTCACAGGCACCCAGCTTGCCAATCTCGCCGACACATATGGCTACATTATGATCTTGCCAAATTCTCCCAACACAGCTGACCAATGCTGGGACGTATCGTCCCCCGCAACGCTCACACACGAAGCAGGTGGCGATTCCCTCGGCATCGTATCAATGGTGCGCTACGTCCTGCGAAAATATAACGCCGATCCAACTCGTGTCTTTGCCATGGGAACTAGTAGCGGCGCGATGATGACGAATGTCCTCCTCGGCGCATATCCAGATGTATTCGCGGCGGGAAGCGCCTGGGCAGGGGTAGCATTCGGTTGTTACGCGGATCCAAAAGGTGGAGCAGGGACATGGAGCGATGCTTGTGCAACTGGAAAAATCCAAAAGTCATCAGCAGAATGGAAGAGTGTGGTTCAAGCTGCGTATCCAGGATATACTGGTTGGAGGCCCAAAATGCACGTCCTGCACGGGACTGTGGACCAGGTCCTCGACTATCAGAATTTCGCGGAGGAGGTGAAAGAGTGGACAGCGGTTCTGGGAGTGGAGAATGCGACGGCAACAGTAAGGACGAATGATATTCGAACAGGGTGGACGACGAGAAGTTGGAGTAATGGGGCGCGAGGGGAGGTTTTTAGAGCGACGAGTGCAGCGGGTGTGACACATGATATTCAGACGGATGCTAATACTGTGTTAGAATGGTTTGATTTGAAGTGCCAGGGTAATGGGTGTTTTAGCAGACCAAAGATGTGAAGTTAAGATAAAGGACGTTTGAGATATACGGAATCTCTCATCCTCTTATTTGATAGAACGTCAATGTACGACACTGCTTGGTCTGAAGAAAATGAGTCTTGGATGTGTGAGACTAGTCTTATCATTAATTTTCTTTACAGTCAAAGATGTCCTTAATGAGAATAGAAGAAAGGAATGACGAATTGACAATTCAAGACAGGAGCTTCAATACCTTGAGCTTGATTTCTAAATGAAACAGGTAGCGATGTTTACGGAAGTGTATTGCAATATGGAGTAAAACAGGTATCCAACTTCTCTTTTCCTGCACTATGGCATTATAAATTTGCGATGTATTGACGGAAGGAGGAGATTGCTACATCGAGCAGCATTTGAGCTGAGAATTTGACAACGCTAATGAAAGCTGTTGTCTTTGAATGAGGCGACGAATGACCGTGTTGAGATCATCAAGCTCAAAAGGTTAGAGACACTGATCATTTTGAAACATTTGCTTAAGATTTAGAAAGCCAACGACTATTGCGTCTGCTGCGCCGGGCCGATTATCGCTTGATCTGCCAACATGACTAAAGGTGCTTCGGGGAAGAAGCTTTGAGGTGGCGTTTCTAGATTAAGTGAAGACTTTGGGCGGCGTAACAAAGCCAGATTGATGCTTCTGATGCATCCTTTTCGAGAGGCGAGAGGCCAATGATACGAATTGGGGTCCTCTAGACCCGAATTCAGTCCACCCCATGGAACATCTCATGCCAACCCGCTCGAGTCGTCTAGAACTAATATTGAAATAGAAACATGCGTGCAAGGCGTGGTTGTGCAAAGTAAAGTGGACATAGATTCCGATAAACACAACCCCCCATCAGCCCGTGAGTGGAAGGTGGGGACGACCTCGGCTGCACCTGTCAACCCCTGGTTCCCCTGACTTGACGAATGTTGGGGCTCGAATCTTGCACGTTTTTGATCTCGTGCTTCTCATTGGCTGTTTCAACGACATCAATTCAATCTCAACTCACCATGAAAATTTATCCAGCATACCGACAACCACCAAAGCCTCTTTTCCCAGCTTGATAAAATTTTGGGGCCTAGATTGCTAATCTATTGGCTTCTGTAGCTATGTCTCGTGGTCGTGTGCTATGTGCAGTACCAAGAGAAGCTTGGTGAAGCTTGAGATTAATCCCAAGACGCAACACCCGTCAGACAAGCTATTTCCAAGACTTCCAAGAGATTTATCGTCCGTTGGGAATATCGAGATGTTGGAACAAGCAATGCCAAATACCGGGGGTGGCGTCTCTTTCCATGTCGCGATCTGAGAGATGTACTCCGACTATACACATTGCGCTTTTGAGCAGCGACGGCGAGGTACAAAGGCAATGCTAGCAATGGTGAAAGAACCCCCAGAGTATCTTGATGAGTATGGTGAGAAGATCTTTCCAAGGCACGTTTTGAATTGAATGGTCGAAGGGCTGTCCGAGAGCTTTAAGCACCCCGACGTGGGCCAAGTGAATGATAACCCAATGGTTACACGTAACAGGTGGGTTCCTTCCTCAGAACGCTTATAAATCTGCCCATTGGGGGTCATTAAGCAGTAAGAAACGAATGGCAAAGTGAGACTCGTGTTCTAGAAGACTTCTGCTTTTAGGTGGCAACCCGGGCAGGAATATCAATCACCGAGGACGCCCGCGATGCATGGATTTGCAATTATTGAACCCCCCCAAAGCACAACCGCAGGCGCTCGTTCCAGCAATGGTCTTTACGTATCTGTCAATCGACTTGAGCGTGCTTGAATATCTGCTCATCATTGGCTCCCGGGTTGTCTATTGGATCCTTTCTGCGTCCCGGAAACTAATGTACGAGAAGCTACCATGCACTCGGGACTAGCTATGGGGCAGTTTTTAAGGGACTTCGTTTGAATCTAGAGAGGTGTATCCCGAGCACCTTTAGTACTGGCTGGATCACTGGAACTAACGGGAACACGTCTTGTGCAACGACAAAACAGATAAAGTGGAGAGTAAGGAAGTTATTTAATATGGGAAGGATGGAAATAGCGAGGTATAGGCACAAACATAAAATCGGCAGCTTCTGAAAGCCATGCATGGTCTCCAACCTAATTTCTTGGCACCCTAGCAGACCCTGCATTGATGCACCTCCAGGATAGCTTGATATCTTCGACCTGTGTGTTCACATTCCCTTAACCAATAGCCGGCAATCTTCTGCATTCACGGTTCACATGTGGCCGGACCATGAAGCCAAAAAAGAAAGTTGTCATACCTTGCTTGCTAGCTTCACCCTTGTCCTCCCACATACATTTGATGACTAGCGTACCACCGAGAGTTTGGCTTGCATCCACCCTCGAGGGCAATATAAGGTAGCTGTATCCTCCGTCCCCAAGCTTGTCCTTCCAGTCAAATACTCACATATTCGCCTTCTTAAACACCGACCTCGTTGTCGAGAGGAATCTGTCAAAAGTCTCCAGTCACGCCCGTTCCGGTTCATCATTCACAATGGCGACTTCGACTATCGCTGCCAACAAGACCGCCGGTGGTAATGCCGCATTTCACAACTTCAACAATGACTTCGCCCACATCCACGACCCAAATGAGCGAAGAAGACTTGCTCTTGCTGAGATTGACAAAGCTCCTTTTGGATGGTACCATATCCGTGCCTGCGTTGTTGCCGGTATTGGTTTCTTCACCGATTCTTACGATGTAAGTATCAGACATTTTTGAACTTGTCGGAGTCCTTTTTTAATAATCCACTAGATCTTCGCCATCAACTTGGTTACCGCTATGCTTGGTATAGCATTCTTCCAGAATAAGGTTTCGAAGGGCACGATTCCTTCAGAGTCCGACACTGCCATTAAGGTCGCTACATCTGGTGGTACCGTCCTCGGACAACTTGGCTTCGGTTATCTCGCAGATGTTGTTGGTCGTAAGAAGATGTATGGACTTGAGTTGATTATCATCATCTTCGCAACTCTCGCTCAGGCACTCTCTTCCCCATCCCATGCTGTTTCCATTGTTGGCTTGATCATCTTCTGGCGTGTGCTTATGGTTAGTCCTTCCACTCAAGAATAGTCGCAGGAAATATGCTAATAATCATAGGGTATTGGAATCGGTGGTGATTACCCATTATCGTCAATTATCACATCCGAATTCGCTACAACAAAATGGAGAGGAGCCATGATGAATGCCGTGTTCGCTATGCAAGGTATTGGCCAATTTACTGCTGCTATGATGGCATTGATTGTCACCGCTGGTTTCAAGGAGTCTCTCCTCACTGGAAGCAAGGCCTCCACCTGCACCGGCGTCTGCCAATTGGCTGTTGACAAGATGTGGCGTATCATCATGTAAGTTTTGATAATGTTCAATCATTGAACCTCAATCTAACACAAGATTAGTGGGTTTGGTGCTGTTCCTGGATGTATCGCCCTCTATTATCGTCTCACTATCCCAGAAACCCCTCGATATACCTTCGATGTCGCACGTGATGTCGAACAAGCATCCGAGGACGCCAATGCCTACATTCACGGAAAAGCCGCTGGACACCCAGATGAGATCACACGTGTTACTACGATGCAACAACAATCTCCTGCTCTCGAGATCCCCAAGGCTTCCATGCGTGACTTCCTCCACCACTATGGTCAATGGAAATATGGAAAGGTCCTCCTTGGAACAGCTGGTTCATGGTTTTTCCTCGATGTCGCCTATTATGGTCTTGGTTTGAACAACTCCATCATTCTCTCAGCAATTGGTTACTCTGGTGGACATAACATGTACGAAATCTTCTACAAAAATGCGGTTGGAAACTTGATCATCACCTGCGCTGGTGCCATCCCAGGATACTGGGTCTCAGTCGCTACCATTGATACTCTTGGCCGGAAGCCCATTCAAATTATGGGTTTCACGATGCTCACCATTCTCTTCATTGTCATCGGGTTCGCCTACCACCATCTTTCTGGCCACGCTCTCCTCGCTCTTTATGTCTTAGCACAATTCTTCTTCAATTTCGGACCCAACAGCACTACTTTCATCGTCCCAGGTGAATGCTTCCCAACAAGATACCGTTCCACATCCCACGGCTTCTCTGCGGCCTCTGGCAAAGTTGGTGCCATCATCGCACAAGTCGTCTTCGGTCCTCTTCGAACTCGCGGTGCTAAGCCTGGTGCAACTGGAGCAGCCGCCTCGCCGTGGATTAACCACATCATGCAAATATTTGCTCTCTTCATGTTGGCTGGTCTTATCACCTCTTTCTTGATCCCTGAGACAAAGCGAAAGACTCTCGAGGAGTTGGCGGGAGAGGTCCCGGGAACTCCAAGCTACGACCCTGCGCTTGGTGGTGGAAATCCTAAGACGTCTGACGATGTCTCCGCAACCCCACATGCTAACGACGAGAAGGTCGTTTAACTTGAGAACTTAATTCTGCGGTTGACTGGTTGGGTGTATGGAGTATATTTAATTAATGAACAGTCATTTCCTGGGGCGGGATGTTGCCTTTGACACCATCGTTTGCCTGCTGGAATACACATGTACAAAATAGAGATTCAGAAATGAGACAATTGAAAACCCCTCAAGAATCGTAATGTTTGTTTCGGAATTGATCGCTGCACGTCCGAAGTATGTTTACCATTTCTCCTTGTCATACCTCAACTGTCGGTTCATACTTCAAAATGCATTCATATCCTTAGCAACCAGTCCTTCCGTATGTAATGAAATAAGTACGATTACCTCTCTTGCTTTCCCACAAGTTGATGCCACTGCCAAAAAAAATCGGCCTGCCCACTTCCTATAACTTCTCCATTCTGCTCGCTTATGACGCCCACGACAACCACTGCGCTCAGAATCTCCACCACATCATCCATCCCTTAGTCCCCTTCACATACCCTCCATCTCCTCATCATCTACTTCCTTGTCTTCTTCCTTGACTTCTTCGCTGCCCTCGCACCCCCAGCCCTGTTGTTCAGTGCATTTAGCTAATTCAAGGACAAGATCAACATCACACTCAATTTCCATCTTCATCTCCGCAGGCTTCTGTCCCTCCCGCTCCTTTTTCTCACGCTCCTCCTTCTCGGCCATATGCTTATCCCATCCCTCACTGACGTGCTGGCCAAGTCGTTCCTCGGCATTATGGTCTGCCATTTTCATGAGGTCGGCGTCCAATGCTGCCTTCTCCCGTCGCTTCTTTGTAGCGGCAAGATAGCAGTGCTGGGTGGAGTACTGGCGATGTTTGAGGAGGGCGTGGTGACTGCGGAGGTGGATGATGCAGGCACTGCAAAAGTAGGAGGGCTTTCTGGAGGTGAGGTGGCGAGGATCACGTCGGTGTCTGCTGGGAGGCATTTTGGGCGTTGTTGCTTTGTTTGTAGACGGGGGTTGAGAGCTATTTGTTTTGTTATGGTGGCTTTGGTGGCTGAGGTTGGGTTTGTGATGTTGATGGAGGCCCAAAGAGTGAGGAAGGTCTGGACAAAGATACAGGCTGTCCGTCACAGTTATGAACAAGGGTGTGTTCATTGTGAGGTTGTCGGGGACCAGTTGAGACTAATCACTGGCCGGTTTCAACTGCTATGATGGCAGCAGTACTAACCATGATTTCGATTAAATTTAGATATAACAAGCACCCATGTAGCTTACACGAAAGCTGCGACATTGACTCTAAAGTGCTCCTCGAGCGTGGTCTGCCAGAATCTCTGTCCACCAAAGTATCCACCAAATTATCCAACTTTCGGTTCCCAGACTCTCCATCGGTTCCTCCAAAGGTTTTGTGGGTGAAATGGACCCTTGCGATAAGACAACACACATTCTAGGCGATTTACTGCACCAAATATTTTACTGCTACGTGGTTTAGATATTATAATGGTTGTTTCTAGAACGTTATGTGACAGAGCATACTCGACTTGCCACGTCGAAAAAAATCCCTATATATGCACGGAAAGAAGTCTACAGCGGCTGATACTAACTGAATGGTGCTATTTGAAACAAAGCCGTTTCACTGGTGAATATTAGGGCTGCCAAACTGTGGGAAAAATAGGAGAACAACCACACCGAATGAAATAATCAAGTTAACAGGGTCAGAATTTCTCAATCAATTCCTTGCCAACCAACACTTTAGCGAATTCCAACAACTCATCTTAGTATAATCAGTCTAAGTTGACTTACCAAAATGGCACAAAAAAGACAAATACCTCAATAGATCCAAACTCGAAGGCACCAGCCTAAAGTTCCGAATCAATTACTTGCCAACCGGTATAATGGCAAATTCAAGAAATCTTCTCAGAACAATCCGTCTAATAAAGCTCACTAAAATGGTGTTGAAGAACCAATCCTTAAGATCTTCATCCCTTAAAGGCACCGATTAAAGGTCTGAAGAGACAGACATGAGCTCTATGAAACAATGAAGGCAATGGAGTTGGAGGAGGGCAAGTAAGAGACAGCATCAGATAATCGACGAGTTTATTCCTTTGGGTCTGGCTAGGGTGGCTGTAATAGCAAGGTTGCATCATACAAGCAGTTGATGAATTCTCGACATTTGTAGGGAGGCGCGTATAAACAGTAGTCCAGGTCCGAATGTAACGTCAGATGATAGAAGAGAGGAACAATGAGAGTTTCAGGTACTTAAGCTTCATACTTGTTGTCTGTATGTAATTTGTCTTCATCAACCTATGATCGCGAGACGGAAATTTTACTGATCAAACAGCAAATCCGAGTGCTATAGCTGCCCTCATCTGAGAGCATTAAGCAAGTGTCGGATTTAGTTTCTGGAGTAAAATAAAGAGTTTATTTCTTAAGGAACGGTTTAAAAAGGATCACCCTTTATAATATAGGAACAAGCGAGCCTTTATACAGAGACTGCATGACTATCAGGTTTAAAATCGAGATGCCGATACTTACTGGGAGAGTGCTTACCTTCTAAGCAACGTCCACTCTTGTAAACCTCTAAATGATTGTGTTTTTCATGTTTAATCGATTTAAATATCCCCATGCGCAACGGACCAATGTCTCATGTAGAGTATACAGTACTTGATAACTGCTGCTCGAATTTGCGTAATCACCCCGCTATTATATTTGCATCGACCACTTTTTTATATAATAACTTCATTAGTTACAAGTTAATTGACGAGATAGTTAGATCATTAAATTCGTCTTATTGTAGCGAAGGAAATAAGCTATTCGTATCGTTATTATAATACTCTTTGGCCTTTTTATTATATGTACTACCTATATTCCTTCCTCTGAGGTATACTTTCATATAACCTGTAGAATAATTCTCTAAAGCTCTGCTTCTTGGAACCCCATGAAATGAGCCGACTTTAGTTCACAATTCACAATGTTCCATAAGGGGTAGAAGGAATATCTAATCAGAGACAGAACTCACCAGAAGCTATCCAACGGCTGCTGCTATGATCAACTATTTTTGAAAGCAGCTTCATTGATTTATTTACTGAGACAATCGACAATATTTGTGGCCTTTTTAATAGATCAAGAGTATAAATAAAGTGTCAGATAAAACTCTGACTTGAATATTGTGACCACAGCTTTGCATGGAACTATTTAGATATTGACAATAGCATTTATTATGTTTCTTTATTGCCTTCCTTCGTCTCAATGTCTTCACTGCTCACAAAACCCCCGAGCCAATTATCCAGCTGAAAATTGATGGGCTGGTATTCTACAATGGAATTCTCGATATCTAAAAAGCAGGAAGGAGTCAAATAGATAACCTTATTGGCTAGTTGACACAATCTTATGCATTGTTGCTTGACACAATTTTCTGAGCGTAGCTCCTAATCGAGTTTGTGTATCGACTATTATAGTAAAGCCAGGGTTATTCGATCTTCGATCTGTGCAGATCAACGTATTCTTCGCTCACCATCGAGCTTACGCTTTAGACCTACTTCTATCCGAAAGCGAGGTAGCAATTTGTTGCCATTTATAATTGTAATGAACACTGTAACATGCGAGGAATGCGTGAAAAGCAGAGGCACAACGATTAAGTATAATTAAAAATCCTTCTCCTCCCTTGCACATGTATGTGACAGGCCCGAAGCGAGAAATTTAGTTTGATTAGTTGGCCGCTGCAACGCCAAATGGCAGGGGAATTGCTCGTTAAATTACTTGACTCGTATATCTTATATCCGCTTGGTTGGTTCATGCGATGCGCTAGCTTAGTGTGATTCACTTGTCGTTATCTCACAGATGTTCCAATCCAACTTTAAACCCTTTTAGTCAATATTATATTAGAGTATCAGAACTCGCTCGTACCGCAGTTTCTGATAACCCCTTTTAGATTTTATGCAATAGCAGAGCATGTGCCTGTTTTTTCAGCAATATAAAGTAGTTTAGTAACTAAGTAGGCGATGGCGAATTGACCCATACCGATTGGATAATGGGGACAACTCAATAGGTGATGCTAAATGCTGCAAAGCAGGTGGGGAGGACTCGAAGAATGAGACAGCAGAGCAATAAACGGAAAACCTTCACGAAATCAATTTTCATGAATTTTTTTTAGAAAATTTAAGTTGCTAGAAGTTTCGTCCTTGTCTCAGTGACAAAAGATTACGAAACTTGAAAAGAACCTGGATAAACAAGAGTGAAATCGTGAAGATACTCGATCGGCTAACCATGAAGTGAAATGTGCCCGATCCGTTGCTCGGTATGAAGTGTGCCAAGATTCCTTTGTGGATCATCGCAGTAGGGTTAAGCGAACAGCGGTTTTCTGGGGTCATTTCATGGGTCCGAACCGTTGTGGGTCCGAACCGTTGTCGTTGTGGCTTGGAGGAAGCTCAAAATAGTTTACTGCGGAGCAGAACGATGAACCTTGAAATTACTCTTGTCGTTTTACAATTTGACAGATCGAGAATGACAACATTCGCTCTTAAAGTTATGACCTTGACGTACTGTTCACGTAAAATGTGGTTGTTAAAATGACCCCCGGGAACTCGGCCAGTCTCGTGATGCTTGTAGCGGCATCGGCCAAGCTTTTCAAAATGCAGCCTCCTTGATGCCGAGGATCTTGTCTCAATTAACATCTAGAGGCTCTATGGATTAAAACAAGCAGCCAATGACTTCCCTTACAAGAGTAGTCCGTAGGCTTGACTTTGCGGCGCATGTTACTATCATAGTTAGTATCTTGTCAAGTTTTATATACCTTAGCCTGGTTTGAGGTCCACCGAGTATGGTCAATCTGTTAAGCTGCAAAACCATGGATTCAGTATAAGTATATCCTTGGGCGTTGACCACTACCACAAGCCACCAACAGGCTTTCGCTCCTACACCATACTATGAAAATGCAATTCTCGACAACTTTTGCCACCTTAACTTTGGCCTCGATTCTCATTTCCGGAGCTTCAGCACAATGTCAGAATTGGACAAGCACATTCTGGAGCTCCGATGATGGGTCGGGATTTTCTACCACGGCTAGCATTACTGTCGATCGCTATTACTGCCCAAGTGATCGAAACGAGTCCTGCATAATTCAACCAGCAACATACAATTTCACAGCTCCACGAACGCTCAACATCTCAGTCTCCCAAACAGACGAAGACAGTATCTACGAACTTGCACGACGGAATTTCGGACGCGAAGGGTTCAATGCACCATATTTCCAAACAATAAATACAACTTTAAGATCACAAGGGATCAGTAAAATATTTCTCGAGGTTCAGCCAGGTTACAACAAGTCTCTTGGCTTTCTCCCATTCCAACTTTACAGCAGTGGACGATTGGATAGATGCGTCAATGAAAGCTTGAATGGCGTTTATGTTCAAGCTAGGACTCCTCGCTTGATCAACTCAACACGGCTCACAGAGGATGGACAGACGGTGCTTCCAAACGGAACGGTGCTCTATGGAACCTGGTTTGCTAGTGCTCAAAATGAGACTGAGATGGCGGTCAAGAATGGGTCATTGAATGGGACTAATGGTAATGCTGCTGGCAGGATTGGTGCTGAGTCTGTGTGGTGGGGAGCTATGGTGGTAGCATCTGCGCTTGCGTGCGGGTTTGGCATGCTATAGAGTGTGGCTTTGTAAGGGGTTAAAATCTTGTATTATGTTGGAAGATAACCATACATGAACTGTTTTCCTACAAATAAAACGTGTTCCTCATGTAGAAAGATCCAGACAAGTGAAAATGGGGAATTGTAGTGCTAGATATCACATTTGTGTTTGTTTCTTATCCTCAACAAACAGCACGAGTACCTGAAATAGTACCTCCTCCGCTCTTTTGAAGAATCGTTACCCCTAACCAACTTATATTCATATTTTCATAAAATATACTTATAAATTGAGCCTGGCTCGATGATACCTCTTCCTATTTAGCAGAGCTGTTAATTCATCCTATTCTCTAAATATTGCTGTACTGCTTGGACACAATATATTCAACTTTGGGCGAGTAAGTGAATCATAAAAAATATTGAACACATGAAAATCAGAAAATTCGCAAAAGCAATAAACTTGTCACCAGCTCATCACATATCATCGATGCCACTCCTATTTTATTTACCACAAAGTTTAGCCCCCTATCTCTCCGAGTAGTTCTCGCTCACTACGCCTGTGACCCTTTGCCTAAGTCGCTGGAGCCACACCTAACGTGATCACGCACAAGTAATTCTAATTCAAAATTTCAATGTATATTGATATAGACTGTGAATATTAACACAGATCTCTGTGAGAACTCAATTTTTGTCCTAGTCACACAATGTCGCTCTCGTACTCGCCTGCAGATTATTAAGTTTTGGCATTGCGAAAAGGTGATGGGACGTGTGACAACAGCCTCTCATTCTACAAATAAGAAGTTTGAGGCTCAATTTACATTCTGACTTGCGCTTCTGTTACGACAAATTTCTTTCTCGTGATAGAGTCTAGCTAGAGAAACACCAAAGGACATGAGAAGTCAGAATCTGGTGGGCGAAATTTGTTGTCGAGCAATTTGCTCATCAAGAATTTATACGCATCCATGCACTTCTATCTTAAAAGCTACCCTACACACCCTGAACTTATTAGAGTAGCCATGGAAATTAGTCAGTATGGAGGATCTGGTTTAAAATCCCGCTTCCAAGCTCAGGAGCAGCATTGAGCCAAGATAACCCCCTTTCTAACCGTCTACAAGATTGCCATCCCTAGACCTTCTTTACTAGGACACTCTTTCCCTTCAAATCTATGGAAAGCCAACTAGGTAGAGTTTCTCAGCGAAAGTGTGTCTATTAATGACATGATGGTATCACAAGCTACTTCAGCCTTATTTGCTTCAGGCGATTTGATGAAAGAATACAGAAAAGAGATAAATCGAGCAAGCGCGACTCAAAAGAGGAGAATGGTCGAATATTATTGTCTAAAAAGTAAATTCGCGATTTCCATCCTCGGAAATGTTGAGTTAGATGATCCTTCCTCTTGAACGCTTGAGCACCAACGTGCTTGGTGTAGTACGGACATGGGTGATTCCCATGGTCAAAATCGTGAATACTTCGATTGAGAGAATCGACTTGAGAACATCCCATGTCGTAGATAAATCTTACGCAATGTACTGAGCGGACTTGATGTGGAGGGCAATATCATAGAGGAGAGGAGCGTTCAAGTACAAGTGGTTCTTTTCGACATTGTTTGGTATGCTTCCGGATTCTCGGCATCGCTAAAAAAAATGATAATCATATCTACCTCAGTGTTGAAGTATTAGGAGCTATGATATCATTCAGAGCCTCACTCTCATGATGCATGGGGATTACCTATCTCGCAAGTGAACCCAATTCTTCGGTGAAATCAAGGTCGGTACTGAAGCCTCCATGATCACAGCAGTATGCCCCCTCAAAAGAATTGTGACTTCGCAAGTACCTTGGTTTGAGTGTTTGTAAGTTCGCAAAAGACAGAGCAAGCTAATTGGCTAGAAGTAATTATTAGCGGTCGACTATCTGCTATTAATATGGTGAGACTGAAAAAGTGTCCAGGGAAACAGCTGAGTTCAATTGAGCCTCATATCAATACACCCCAAAACACATGTATTTTTCGGGGGTAGGGGCTAAGCTAAACAGTGTGTGCGAAAATAAACAGCAAATTGCTACAATGGTGCCCTTGTGCCGTTTGTGGGGCCCACTTCTCAAATATGTCTTGCAGGAGATCTTGCTCAAAGAACGGCCAAAACTGCTGTGATGGTCTCTTTATAGCCATATTTGAATATCTTGCCAACTGTCTGCATTGTAGCATCTGATACACGAATTCCTCTTTTGCATTGTGGGGTATCGAGCCTCATGTTTTCAAAGTGATGTGTTAGCCGCTATAACGTAATAGTGGTTATATAAGTCACTTACTTCCTTAGTGATTGTTAATAGGTACGGTGATATCCGTAAGGAAAAGCCATTGGTATACTACTCGGAAGCCCCGGTGGGGTAACCGATGGAATATCCGTATGGTTGGGTAATAGAGGGATATAATATATATATATATAGAGAAGAGAGAAGAGAGAAGAGTAGAAGAAAAAGGAACTCAAGACTTTCCCTCCTGCCCTTGTAGCTAGACTTATGACACTCTTATGTGCCTCACACCAATAGTAATTATTAAAAATTATCGGTAAGGTGGCAAAGAAGATTTTGGTGGATATTAAACCTGATTAGTCAGGCAGTCACTCTCTCTATAAAGGCTCGCTTGCTCCTGTATTACAGAGGGCAGTCATTTTTAAATGGTTCTTGAGAAATACACTCTTTACCCTGCCCCAGAAACTAATTCCGACTCCTGTTTAAGGCTCTCAGGATAGAAAGATCCGTCAAAAATCCTTTGAACCAGGAAATCAAATTTATCGCTTTAAAGCTTCAGGACGACAGAAATAGGGACTCTAATTGTAATTTATGTTGAAGTCGAAAACCCAGGAGCCATGTCGCATTCCTTGTTTCATCATTTCTTACTCAAGTAGTTCGCTCAATAGATTTTGAGCTTTGTTCAATGTTGGCTTCAGAAGGATTTCCAAAACTAGATTTATTGTGAACATCAAAGTCGCGTGCATCTAACTCATGCTTCTCTATTTGCTCTACTTCGTGTCTCAAACCAGAACTCACGGCTACTGCAATCCTCATATCATCGCCACAACCCTCAAAGCTCTAGTTTTCCTCGGGAACTTCATTCATGGTTTCGAAGTGCCAAGTTGGATTGGAATACTTAGTCTTCAGAACCGCTTCTTCTCGGTGGGCCTCTCTTCTCTTACACATTTTTAAGGCCTATATTAACAGCATGGCCAGGAATATGGAACTCGCGATCTAATTGCTGTACTCAAGATTGTTGATTTTGTCTCCAAATCAAAGTTATTGAACTCGATACTGCGCGAAAGGCCCGGAGTATAATTTGGGTTTTATATGTTTTGAAGTATATAAGACTATTAGAAGGGACCCCGAATATGCATTGGCTGTCGTTACCAGAACCAACAACATGATTTAGGCCGCACTCACTAACCAGCATTCGTTAAACATACGGTGTTTTAAGTTTAAAGGGTGTTTTGACATATATCGGACAACAAACCACTTGAACACGACTAACGTCTGTACCTGCGCACCCTGTTGCGAGACAAATCATAGATACTTCGAGTTCAAGCGATTCTAAATACGTGAACGCATTATAATTTCTATATGGTTTCATCTTAGTTATATTATATAACTCTCCCGAGCACTCCTAGCTTATCAATTCCGAGAATTACCCCTGAATTACAATTGGGTTCTTATTATAGTATAATACGACCCCTCGAATCGCCCCACTACTATCGAGCACATATCGCCTTTTAAACTCGTAAACCGATTAAATATGGATTTCAGAGTCTCATTATAATGCTAAGAAGCCATTGTCAGTCTGGTGGCGGCCGGGGCGCGCCATGTCATACGACGTTGCCACATGGGCCGATACCTTCTTTAATCGGGCGACCAAGGATCCTGGTCAGCTGCGTCGTGCTGAAAGTAGTCTTAGTAAAATTTGTTTTATTTTATATATCAAATCCGTGGCTGCTAAATGCGTGGCTGCAATACTTGTGGCTGCGCGTACCGAGTCTTGCCGGAAAATTCCCGTTTTCCAACATCCTCCGACCAGAGCAAAAAGCGGCATGGGTAAAGTAATGCTTCTGTCACATCAAACTTCCGACTTTTCACTTCCTACTTTTCTTTGCTCTCGAATTGTTTTGCGCGGTACCCTAGAAGGATGACCCTCTTCGGTTTTCAGCCCCTAGTATCTAAGGGGAATCCGTATCCCTTGCAGAGGTTGATAGATCGATCCCATTTCGCCTAAAATATTATGAACACAGACCACCTCAGTTATTTTTGGCGCTGATACTCTGACTTTACTCCCCCCCACCCTCACCCCCACCCC
>LLCE01000201.1:0-47008 GCA_001414415.1 Hymenoscyphus repandus | reverse complement strand
GGTTATATAACTATAATACTATAAAATCCCTGGATCGCTTACTAGCTTATAATTAGTCCTTTCTCCTATATTAGTCCAAGGTCTCCTAGAGATAGTTATCTCTTAAGCCTATGGTCTTGGAACTGCACGTGATTTATCCCGTGATTATAATAAAAGTCTACCTCCTAAGAAAAAATATTAAAATAAAAAGACTAAGCGATAAACTAGACTATAAGAAATTAGGACTATTTAAGATTAAAGAAGTAAGAGGACGTTTAAACTACGAACTTAAACTACTAAAGATAATACGAATCTACCTAGTCGTCTATATTTTATTACTAGAACTAGTATCGCTAGGAGCCCTAAAAGCTCTATTTACTAAAGTAGAATCTATTAACCCTTAAGAAGAAGCCGTATATAATATCGAAGAAATCCTAGATTATTAGTATATAAACGGAAAAATTATATACTTAATTAAATAGTTAGATTACCTATATTTAGAAAATATATAGGAACTAAAGTCTTACCTTAGCTACCTTAAGAAGCTTAAGACGTTCTACCGCTAAAATCCTAAACTACCTAGAAAAGGTTACTAGGTAGGAAAACTAAGGAAGGATTAAAAGAAGGGTCTAGGGCGAAACTAAAGGGATCTATAGGGGGGGGAGGAGTAGCCGCGATACGGGCTGCCTCCGCCTCTTACCTACGCTTCTCTCGTACTTGTTTTTCCTAGGCCTCTAACTCGTCTAACTCGTCTAAAGAGTTAAGACCGGCTAATACTATCCGCTTTTCCCTAGCTAATAACTAACGCTTCTACTTCTATAAGCGAGCGACCCGGGCTATAGCCTCTTAGGCTTACTTAGTAGCAGCCTCTTCCTGTTATTCGAGGTACTCTTTCTACCGTTTAAGGGAAGCCTAGTTAGAAAGTAAGGGTATTCGATTCCTCTTATAATAATCGTAGGTTTTACCCTGACGAGCGTACTCCGCGTAGCGTTTAAATTCCTTACCTAGAATAGCTATATAACGTCGGGGTACTCCTTTAACGTCTTTCGATTTTTTATAACGAGTATAAGGAGCTATAATATCACCTAGACGTTTAATATAGTTTCCTAGAGCAGCTCGTTCTTATTATTTATAGGAGCGATCTATAGTTATAATAAAGAAAGAAGAGGCTAATAGCCTAACGTCGATATTTCCTTAGGTCGTACTTATACGTAAGGATACGCTAGGACGGAAGGGGGATAGTATTATAATTATAGGATAAATTATATATAGCTCTAAGACTATAGGCTTAAGAGATAATTATCTCTAGGAGACCTTAGGCTAATATAGAGAAATAGACTAATTACGAACTAGTAAGCGATCCAGGGATTTTATAGTATTAGGTAGGTTATATAACTATAGGTCGACTAGGTCGATAGGCGACTAAGTCGACTAGAACGAAAAGGTCGACTAGCTACCTTCGAGTTCTACTTAGTATATAGTATAGTCCTTTACCTACTAGATAGGAGCTTCGTACTTAATTAAATATAGTAACTAAATCTTATTATTATATTATATAGTTATTATTACGAGCTAAGCTTCTAAGCCTAGTAAACTAGTAATAGCCCGTATACTTCTATATAGCCTATAAATATATAACTTATTACTTAGCTACAGGGTAGCTAAGTACCGAATCGTAATAACCTCCTTTCTTAGGAATAAATAGAATAGGAGCGCCTATAGGGCTAGTAGACTAACGTATCTACCTCTTAGACTCGCTAGTTTTAAGGTATTCCTATAGAATTCCTAATTCTATTTCGGAAAGAAGATATACTAGTCCCTAGGGTAGAGTTATACCTAGTTCTAAATCTATTTTATATTTTATAAGGTAATATTCTAGGAGAATACCGGCGGCTCGGCTATTAAATATATCTAAATATAAGCCGTACTAGTCTAGTACTTCCTCGTCTTTCTTTCCTACCTTCTTTACTACTATATAGTAGGCGACTTCGTTCTAATATAGTTTATCGAACTTCTTTACTAAAACTACGCTAATCTAAGTCTTCTCGAAAAGGTATCGCTATATCCTTTCCCGGAATCTAATAGCTAGGTCTACCTCCTATAGCTAAGGATACCTAAGAATTAGAGTAATATTAGGAATATTAAATTCGTATATAATAAAGTTATAGGACGAGGTTCGAGAATAGCCTATTAAATCGGTCGCGTTTAATATAAGGTTATATATTCTATAAGTAAATATATCCTTCTCTTCTACCGTTACTAGGGACGTCTTCTTTTCTAAGAGGACCTATTTATTTTCTATAGCGAGGGACTATTTAATATTATTTACTTCTATACCGCTATCGATAAAGGCCCGTTCTACCTACGTTCTTCTACTAGTATCTTTTAGCTCGATAGAGATAACTATTCTCTACTATTTAGAATTCTCGCCCGGTTAAATTAGTAAGCTAGAAATTAGAACCGGGCGATACCGTTTCCCTACGGTTTCTCTTCTATATAGGAGCTAGCGTAGTACCCCTTCCTATAGTATCGGAAATATTCTATAGTAGGGTAATTCCTTAATAAATAGCCGGGTTTCTTATACTAATAGTAGATATATTCTCTAGCCTATATTTTATCCCCGACTTAGGTATAATTAACCTTACTAAACCCTCTAGACTCTAAATTATTAGAATCTAAAGATAACTCTATATTTCTTCTATTCTAACGCTTATCGTAATTATACTAGGCCTGTTTCGCTAGTAGTTTAGTAGGTTTACGGTATTTACTACGCTCTCCCTTATCGAGTTTAGAGATCTCCTCCTAGGTACTCTTAATCCTTCTAACTAGGGATAAAAATTCTTTTCTTATCTTTAGGATATTAAGCTACCGAGCTACTTCCTTTTTAATATCGGTTCGGAGCTTTATATATAGGGTCTACTAGCGAAGATACTTATCGGTTATACCTATTTATCAGGAACCTGATTTAGATTTCCTCTATTCGCTTCCCTCCTAGGTTTTACCTGGAAACTCGGAGCTATTTCTCTCTAGGGTCCGAGTCGCTACCGTCTCGGACCGGCCGAATAGAGTAGGTAGCGGAACTAGAAATTATAATATTATCTGATTTAAGAAGTAGATATAATCGTTAAGGTCCTTAGCTATCTATATAGGAGGTAAAACGGATACGTTTCGTATATTAGAGTAGTAGGAAAATCAGAGAAGAAGGGTAGAGATTAGTTTCTATAGTAATCTAACCTTATACTTAAATCGTAATTCCCTACTATTATAGTTCCTTATAGAACCTGATCTAGATTTCCTCTATTCTTATTACGATTCGACCTTTAATTACCCTATAGCTAAGAGACTAGAGTATAGTTTATAGGCTATATAGAAGTATACGGGCTATTACTAGGTTACTAGGCTTAGAAGCTTAGCTTATAATAATAACTATATACTAAATAATATAATTTAGTTACTTTATTTAATTAAGCACGAAGCTCTTTATCTACTAGGTAAAGACCTATACTATATATTTATATATAACCCTTACTATTACGGTCTAGTCGATAGTAACCTAGTCGATAATTATTAGGAGCGGCTATAAGCCTTTTACTACTCAGCTAAACTAACTAAAAGGTATAATATTCGCGGTTGCGCGAATAGGCTAATTACTGTATATAACACTTATACCGGAGATGCCAGTCACGTGATACAGCTCCTGACAATAATCGACTACTCGATAGTCGACTAGTCGACTACTATTACGTGACCCCTTATACTATAAGATCCCTAGACCGCTTACTAGTTCGTAATTAGTCCTCTTAGCTATAGTCTAAGGTCTCCTAGAGGAGACTTCCTCTTAAGCCTAAGGTCTTAGAACTATACGTAACTAATCTCGTAATTCGTTATACTATCCCCTTTCCGTCCTAGCGTGTCCTTACGTATAAGTACGACCTAAGGAAATATCGACGTTAGGCTAACGGCCTCTTCTTCTTTTATTATATCGCTAGATTATAACCTTAACCGACGAAGTACTTTACTCGCCTCTACTATTAAAAGGACCGGAAAAAGAAATATAGCGCTTTATTCTTAGTATAAAAAGAATAAACGTCCTTGGCAGGGAGGCCTCTGCGAGGGCTTTACTGGCAGGGTCGCTCATGAATACTGCCTTATTGCGATATATGGACGGAACAAGACAATGAAGCGCCGCGGGAAGTGAGGTTTGGAGAGCAGCAGCGGCCATGTGGCTGTGCATAGAGATTTCTAGAATAACGCCACACTTCACTTGAGATCGGAACAGTGGAGTGCATGAGGATTGCGAATATAGGAGAGACCTCTATAATTTATCATATGCTTATTTTCCTCCAAAATTCATTCCACTAACTCCCCAGTTAATGTTTCCAGCTTGGAAGCCCGAGTTCTGAGCACCAAAGTTCACTGTAATCGAACCGGTCTGGTTCCCCGCGGCTTTCGCAATAGCTTCTTCCTGAGACTTGGACAGCAGCTCATTCAGCAGCTTTTGCGACGCTTTCACCAGTTTGAGTCCCTCCTCAACTTGACGTAATACCTCAGCTTTGCCTTGAATGGATCCGCTAGCGTCGTCACCATCACTGCTGAGGTTCAGCTCTTCCAGCTTGTTCTCCAACACTACCAGCTGTCGATCTGCCGTAGCGATGGCACCATTAACCTCGTCCTGCTTTGTAGACATCGCTTCCTTTATCTCCTCCGTGACATGACTATTACGGACAGAACTATACCTATGGGAAGGTTAGTCCTGTAACAAAAAAGGGCAGAACCAGAACTAAGTTACTTACAAGGTTGCAAGGCCAACGATGAGATTAATGGCAAGCTTACAGCTTTGAAGCTGGTCCGACATGGACTTGGCTTGGTCTTTCTTGAAGAATCCCACATTTGCTCGGCCTAGCCACGTTAGCTTTCCATCTTCGGAGGGTCTTGTCCACTTCTGTAGATCGACCCTGAAAAGGTTGCAAGCTTGCGTGCAGCTGCTGATTGTCGCCTCTGACTGCTCCGCTACGCTTCGGCCAAGTGACTTCCAATCTCTATCCTCTACTCCTTTGAGCAATTCGAGTGTTGTGTGAACCGAGTGGACGTCATCAATTAGACGCTTGATGGTTTTAGATGCATTGTTGAGCTGCTGCAGATCTTTCAGAAGTAGTCGTGTGCTATGTAAGGCTGCTACTATAATACCGACGGCACTCGCGGTAATGCTGAGAGGATCACCCGCTTGCTCAGCCTTCCATGTATCTAAAACTGTGCAGGATGAAATAGAGTATGGATGATTAAGTCCCAAGACACGTTTCCGAACTCGTACACACTCTTCCATGAGTCTTACTGCTTCGGTTTCTTTGCCCCTTCTTTTCCACGTAAACGCCAAGTTGTTCATGCTGGTCAGAGTGTTTGGATGGTCGATGCCGAGTTTCTTCTTGCGAGTCTCCATTACTTGCACCTCTAGCTCTTCAGCAGCGTCCCAGCGGCTTTGATTCCGGTACGTCGCCGCTAGGTTGGCCATACTGCTCAGCGTGGAAGGATGGTCAGCGCCGAGTTTCTTCTTGCTCGTCTCCATCACTTGCACCTCCAGCTCTTCAGCAGTGTCCCACCGGCCTTGATTCCGGTACGTCGCTGCTAGGTTGGCCATGCTGGTCAGCGTGGAAGGATGGTCAGCGCCGAGTTTCTTCTTGCTCATCTCCATCACTTGCACTGACAACTCTTTCGCCTCGTCCCACCGGCCTTGATTCTGGTACGTCGAAGTTAGGTTGGCCATGCTGGTCAGCGTGTCTGGATGGTCGACGCCGAGTTTCTTCTTGCGAGTCTCCATCACTTGCACCTCCAGCTTCTCCGCCTCCTCCCATCGGCCTTGATTCCAGAACGTTGACGCCAGGTTGGCCATGCTGGTTAGCGTGGAAGGATGGTCAAGTCCCAGCTTCATCTTGCTCGTTTCCATCACTTGCACCTCCAGCTTCTCCGCTTCCTCCCACCGGCCTTGATTCCGGTATGTCGAGGCCAGGTTCGCCATGCTAGTTAACGTATCTGGATGCTCGTCGCCTAACACCCTCTTCCTCGTCTCCATCACCAGCATGTGCAAGTCCTCAGCTTCCTTCCAGCGGCCCTGGTTCCGGTATGTTGAGGCCAGGTTCGCCATGCTAGTTAACGTATCTGGATGCTCGTCGCCTAACACCCTCTTCCTCGTCTCCATCACCAGCATGTGCAAGTCCTCAGCTTCCTTCCAGCGGCCCTGGTTCCGGTATGTCGAGGCTAGATTCGCCATGCTGGTTAACGTATCTGGATCCTCGTCGCCCAACACCCTCTTCCTCGTCTCCATCACTTGCACTAACAGCAATTCAGCCTCATCCCACCGGCCATCTTTATAAAGACACATTCCATATCTCCACATGAGGTTCATTCTGGGTTTCCAGTCTTTGTTGACAAGATGGGACTTCAGTACATAGCGGGCATGTATGAAATAAGTCCTCCACAGGCTTCTATTTTCATCGTCATCACTAGGGAAAACTTTCTCTAGGTGGAAAAGAGCTTTCTCAGTCACCTTTGTAAGCAGATCTTCCTTTCGGAGCCAGTTCCGCATTGCCAAATGCACTAGTCGATGGACGTTGAGAACCTGGTCGGCACGCCGTTCAAAAACGAAAGAATAATCGATGAGCGTCCCAATTGCATCTATCTCGTTCTTCCGCGAAGGTGCCTGTGGAAGAAGAGACCATGGGATATATTTTGGCTCAACGCAGGCCATAAAGGACAGGTAGTCGGCTGCAAGAGGATCGTCCCGCCGGATCTGCTCGAAAGCTATCAACCATGTTGTCGCTACTGGATTCTTTGCATCGCGATATCTCCCGTGGTTCTCAAAGTCCTCACTCAGGAGATCTATGACTTCCTCTTCTTGGTCTGCCAATAGCAATAGATAGTCCGCGATCGCGAGTCTATTCGCGTTCATATACGCTGCTGCCTGAACAATAGCCAGTGGGAGACAGGCTAGCTGCCAAAGTAGGGCACTCGTGTCCTGCTGATTGTTAATGATGTTTGGAGCGACTAGGCACTTCTCTAGTAGCTGTGTAGCGGTATCTTCTCCCATCGCCGGCACGTGCACGACATTCTGTCGTGCAAGCCTGACCGCTGTCTTCCTATCGCGCGTTGTGAAGATAATAGATCCATAGCGACTTTTTGGGAGGTAGTCGATCAGAGGTTGTGATCCCTGCACGGTCTGTTGCACAGATTCGGTCTTGGCAATCCACATGCCAAAGTCGTCGGCGTTGTCGAACACCAGCAGCCACCGGCCAGTGCTTTCCTTGCCCAGGTACTCCTGTACAAGTCTCTTCACATCTGTCTTATTGACTTCCCATCCAGATATACCAAGCTGTTGTGCGACTTCTAAATATGCTTCATGGAGGCTTTCTGCGTTGATTGCCCGTATCCAAATAATGGAGCAGTCGGGGTGTTTCTCTTTTGTTCGGAAGAGTAGTTCGACCACAAGTTGTGTCTTCCCCACACCGCCAAGTCCAGTAACGGCAATATTTGCGGTACGGTTCTTGGCGAACAGCATCCCTTCCAGCTGAGCAAGCTGAGGCTCGCAACCAGTGAAGCGCGGATTCCTTGCGAATGGCACTATCCAGTACGTGCGGTGCGCTGCCACAAATCATTACCAGCGTTTTAATCAAATTCATGGAAAACATACCTTGCTGCTGTCGGATAGTGTAGTTCTGCGCACCTTAGCAAGGAACAGGCTAACTGCGAGGTACTAAACTTACATTCATAAGAGCGGCAGAGGATGTTTCTGGATAGTCTGCATCTTCAATCCCTTCGATTAATTTTTCCCCGTTGCGCATGTCGTATCTGGGGTCCAACCGCATCGTTTCGCCTAGGGAATTTGGGTGGTCCATGTTTTCCACTACCTCAACCCAAGTTTGCATTCTTTGAGCGTTAACGACTCGGTCATAGTGGTTGAGCTCTGGAAACATTTCAAGGTCGGTCTCTGTAAGTTCATCTAGGTGATGTGAGACATGGAGATAACAAGATGGCCACGATCGGTCCTCGATGGGTGTGCCATTGGTTAGGTTTTGGGCAGACCCATCCCCGGGCTTCACGGGTTCGGTCTCAGGCAGGACTCTCAAAGCAAAGTAGTGCATACACTGCCCGATATGTTCCAAAAATGACTTAACTCTGGGCTCAAACTTCGTATCACTGTCTTTTCGCAATTTCCAATCATTCTCGTAGGTTGAGCATACCGGACATCTATCTAGTGGTAGTGCCGTATATCGACGACACATGTTTGCAAAGCTTGCCAAAGACTCTTTTGCGACTGCGTTGGAGTGGTTATTCTGAATGTGGTCTAGGAAGGTGGACTCCTCGGTGGGCTTTGCAGAAAATCGGCAAAATAAACAAGTCCATCGTTCGAACTGATGGTGGTCATTTGAGAAGACATGTGCTTTCCACACGTCAAATCTATTAAAGAAAGGATAATGTTGGGGACAATTCGGCAAGTAGCATGTGTAAGGCTGAAGGTCCTCCGAGGCATGTTTCCTACATGATTAATAAGTTCGTCTGCAGTGGGGGTATGAAAAGAACCTACTTCCATTTACGAATGTCGTCAGCTTCGCCTTTGAAAGGTATCAAACAGTAAGGACACTTGGATTTATCTTTTGGGGGTTTAGGATAATCGGCGCGAAGGGCAATTGTCGTTGCTGCGACACCTGGGGATGTCACCTCGATGACTTTCTCCAGCGATGAACTGACTGCATAATCCGATGCCTGATCAGTGGTGCCAGTAGAATGCTGAGATCGAGCTGATGTAGCTTGTTCGTTCGTCAAAGGTTGTAATGATTGCCCAAGGTGCTCCCCGCTCTTGATTGGGGGATTTGAGGGCTGGGCGCGTAATGACCTGACCTGGACACGTGCAGCCTGAGAAGACTTTTGCGTTTGTTCGGATCGTAATTGCTCTTCCCGATTCTTGTAGAACAGGAAACGGTCAGCGCGCTTTATGTTGGCAAGGAGGAGTATTTGCTGCTCAGGACGTAAAGGAGCTTTCTCTCCCCTTAATTGGTCAAGTGCAGATTCGACATCAATCTCGTCGGTTTTAGCTGGAGCATAGCGCTGATCGGCCGAGCTATGGCTTTGTTGAGGGGCCTCGGATTGATAAGGTGCAGGTGCGATTATAATCTTGTCGATGTTAACTGGCACAGAGCGTTGATTCGCCGAGGTATGGTTCCGTCGAGGGGCTCCGGAGACTCGTAGAATGAACTCAAGAAGTTCCGAGAGCTCCGCATAATGTTGCTTTCGTTTGTAAAATGTGCGGTCCGCCCTTCTCATGCGAGAAGCTGTACCGGCCCTCCTTATCGCAATCTCTAGATCAACAAGAATCTTGAGCAACCCTTCAACGATGTTCTTTGCTTCGTCCAAAGTTATACTGTCGGGGGCATATGTGCTTTGTTCGCTGGTAGATATGGAATTGCCCCCAGGTTGAGGGTTCAGCGATCCGGTCGTAGGTTCCCCCGATTCTGCCATCTGCCTACACTTCGTCGTCCATGCTGCGAGAGTGCTGAGGGCGCCGATGACCACCTTTTGCGCTGAGACATCGCACTCCAAGCGCTTATCCAGACAATTCAGCTCGTTCGCACATGCGCCAACTCCAGAGACCCAAAGATTGAAGTCACTGGAGCGGTTCTCCGCCCAGTGACCCTCCCGTAGAGACGCTTGACTTGCACATTCTTGAAGTCTTTGTCGGCATGCCCGAGTAGCTGCGCGTATCGGAAATGGCTCGCCTGCGATTTTTGTCATCCTGTGGTGAAAGTCCGCAGGCAGCTGAGATAGCGACTGAAGTCGTCATTAAGTCGATATCCCGAAGTTTAGCTGAGTTTCGTGGGGCAGGAGAGGCTCAAGCATCGCGTTCCCTGTCGCAAAACAGCCACTAATCAGCTGATTTAGAACGGCATCCCACGCACCGACGGTGCAACACACAGAACACAGAACACACTCCAATGAAGCCTGAGATGGCACGATACACAACCATTCTGATTCATATCAATGTGGATTCTTATCACCCTCATTGTTCATCTTAACCTCATAATCTCATCATTTGCCTGAGCAACCTCCTGCAACGCGTTGACCACCAGGAACACGTGGATTGTGACACACTCACTCTCTCTGTCACGCCTGTTGTGCCCCTCTGTTTCACATCGACCATGAGTGTTGATTATTTCGAAGATGAATGGGTCGAAGATAACTGGGAAGACGATGACCTTATCGCCGATGCCGCGGGAGAAATCGCTGAGGAAGCACAGCAATGCATTTCTCAGCCTGGCGGTTTCCACAAGGCTTTCTACAATACAATTAACAGCATTGAACTCTTTCGACTCAGCGCGTTCATCAAGACCGCAAGTATTGAAGAGCAATCAGGGGCTATATCTGAGATGAGAGATGTGATTGCTCAAACCCATGTTCGTATTGATCTTGGATATACAGAACATTTCGGAGGTAGCTAATATCCCGAGCTTCAGGGCCAGCAGGCGATGGCACGGAGTACTGCTCAAAGTGTGAGGAGCTTTGCACGACAGCTAAGTTCGGATCCGGGATCTCCATCGAATCAAGCAGCGATCAAAAACGTCACAAAATGTCTTTCTCTCCGCGATACTTCGTCTGACAATGTTTCGCAGTCTAACGAGGACACCAAAAACTCTCGTTGTGTAAAGAGACTCGAACTGGAAAAATACTCTGAGTCAGTCACCACGGCTTTATATAAGACGTTCTATACAAGTACCTATCTACCATGCACATGCTCGGGGAAAGGTGGAGCCGTATGCCTGTCAGAGGATTATATTTGTGCATTGCGTCTAGATGGGTATCAGCACGTTCCTGGCGATGATCATCATCACTTCTTTGACTCGGTCGTCGCTGGCAAGGATGATGAAAGTCACCAGTGGACGCCTATACAATTTCGGCTGCCCAGGTTAGTGGAAACCAGAGAGGGGGTCCGTGTAGGTCTTCCTGCAGATTCCGCGAACGTCAAGAACGAATCGTCAACTCGTAAAGTCTCGGCAATAGCACTGGATGACTTCTGCACAGTTTTAACATGGAATATACGATGCTTTCGTATTCATCTTACTAAGAGTTTCGAGACTCATGGTTTTTGCTCGAGTACAGAAAAATTCTTTTCAAATATCTTCCCACAGCAAGGCGCACCAATGCTTCTTTCCACGGCACTAAAACAAGACCAATTATCTGCGAGGCATAAAATTTTTCTCGCCTTCACCATATCAAAAGCATTCTGGCAATACTATGATTCAGATTGGATGAACGTGGAATGGAGTCTTGAAACAATACAACTCCTGCAGACTAGTAGCCTCGACTCCGGAGCACCGTTCCTCAAGATCAGATCTACTGAGTCTGATGGCTCGATATACCGCGAGCACGAATCGAAGGGACCGTCAAATGGGGTACCTTACCTACACCCGTACCCTTACATCCTCAATCTTGGCCTGCTCTTGGTCCAGCTGGGCTCAATAACGCCTAACAAGACAACCATCACTGCAAATGCTACACATTTGACTGGCGCCAAGAAGTACAACACCCTTTGTATATCCTGCTGCAATGAAATCTATAAAGATAGTGAATGGCCCACAATAAAGATTCCGGTCGAAAACAAGCCCAGGTACCGGCGCATTGTTGAAGAATGCCTCCTTACTCAATCAGGAGTCTCCAAGCCCCTATTCGAGGAGCACCTTGATGCTGTAGGGAGACGATTGGCACTCAAAGACTATGTTGTTCGCCCTCTGTTCGAACTGCTCCAAGACATGGCGGATCCAGATGAGACGGCATATCAGCTACCAAAGTTGGTACAGACTAACGAGCCACCTGTGTTGCAGGCTGAAGATGGTGCCAACAAAGCGCCCAAAAATCAAAGGTGCGGGATAGACCCTGTTCTCGACCTTCAAGCTAATGCGTTTGTAGTAATTTGGCATGGGATTGGCTTAACAACATTACCGACTCCTGGTTGCATGGTCATGTCCTTGCCAAAATCACAGATTTCAAAAGACCAAAGATTGCAATCATAGACACTGGATTTGACGACGGAGCGCGCTTTGTGGGTCGAAAGCTGAAGCAGCGGCTTAATATGCCTTCCGGAACAGAAACGAAGAAGTGTAACTGGAGAGACTATTGGCAATCTGAGACCATGCCGCAAGACAATGATGGGCATGGAACAGCTATGCTTTCAATCGTCCATCGCATCGCACCCTTTGCAGACATTTGTGTGGCACGTATCGCAGGCAAAGACGAAGATTTGAAGAGAGATCCGAAAATGACTAGCACTAATCTTGCTAAGGTATTTTTCAAAGAATCATAATCACGTACCTAATCGCTGACACAACGGTCGCAGGCTATCCTCTGGGCTGTCGTGGAACAAGGGGCGGATATCGTGTCTCTGTCTCTAGGCTGGGAACAGGAGCAACGCGACGACAAGACTCGCGTCATCAGCAATGCTATTTCCAGCGCACTTTCGCAACGAAATCAAAATGTGTTGATTTTCGCTGCGGCTTCGAATCTGGGTGGCAGCAAGCGCGAGCTGTTCCCAGCCACGCACCCAACGGTTTTCTCAATTCGAGGAACAAATACGAGGGGGAAGCATGAAGAATACAACCCTTCTCTTCCTAGGCGAGGAGGAAAGGTCTTCGGCACGCTGGGTCTCGAGGTCCCAACTTCAAATCGAGGAAAATTGGCACCACAGTACATCAACAGGACTGGAACATCCATTGCGACTGCCGTCGCGGCCGGAATCGCTGCGATTGTTGTTGGCTATATCAACGTTCATGATGAAAAGGGGTCGTGGGACAACATCAGAATGTTTGAGGGTTTTCAAAACTTACTGTTTAAGCTCTCGACCGAGCCAGAAGAGCGAAAGCGCTATTTAACTCTCGACAACCACTCAAAGATGGAGGATCAGATCAACTTTGAGACTGCATTGAATAGGGCTTCGAACTCGAAACAAGGAAAGTAATCTATCATACACTGTGATATCTTCCGAAGTGGTCGCAAAAAATCTTCATCCACGTCACCTGCAAACTCGGATGGCGTTGAAGCGCGAGAGCGCAGCGAACGCAGCTTCGACCAAGGATGGAAAAGACCGACTGAACGATACAGTAGTAGCATCTCGTAAGCACTCCGAATCACTTCTGGAGGGCAATGCGGATGCTGTCTGTATTTCACCTCAGTTTGAAAGATGTGGCTGGACCTATTTAATTGACACTTTAATCGAACTGCGATGCCTCATCCACCTATCATGCGCTGCCGCTTAACGTGCATGCATTGCTGCATTATTCAGCTTAGACCCAGGTGGGCTGAAAGCTGCAAGTATGTTACCCCGCTTCTTCGCGTCTTTATGACTTCTCAAGTTCTGTAACGCTCAATCACATATTGTAGCAAGCTCCAATTACCGGCGTTTCTACGTTATCCATCCGAAAGCTTTTCACTATGCCAGCGTCAAAGAAGGACAGGAAATTCTACTTCCGAGCACCGGATCTCGAATTCCGCCTTAATGGACCAATCAAGATCGGAAACGTCATTACAGATATGACCCTACCCCAAGACCCCATTACATCTCTCGACCCCTTGTCGAAGATCATTCCCGGGTCAGGGTACAGTAAAGGGAAAATGGAGAGCGAGCAGCATGCCTCAGTCAGTGCGGGCCTCTCTGCGAAACTCTATGACGTTTTTGGTGGGCAAGCAGAGGCCAAAACCAGTAGGTCCCTAAAGACCATTTACGCATTCGACAAGGTTTCAGCTTGGTACCTGGAGAAGAATCCAACTGCAGCAGATGCGGAAAAGTTTCGTGAGAAAGACGACGAGTTCAAGAACGCTCTGCGAAATGGTCCGGTATATATGTCAGGATAATGGTACCACATCTGAGACATTTGCTAACTATACCCTCACCATGTAGGTGTATATTGTCACAGGATTGAAAATCGCGAAGGGCCTCAGGTACTCAAACCAGCGAGCGAGTGAACACAATGCGGTCCTGTGTGGAGAGGGCCGTGTCACGCAGGAGGCTACTGTTGAAGGTAAATTGGAAGGCGACCTAGGGGGAGGGTATACAGGTAAGCAAGCCCGGGTACAAATATCAGGTCTGAGACATTGAATAATTGCATTCTCGCCTTGTAGATACCTGGACCGTATTGGGCGACCTTATTCTCGCCTATCGATTGCATATCATCAAAAAGCAGGGTTGGTCGTGGAAGGGCGAAGGCAGTTTGACGGCGAAGACATACGACCCTGGTGATGCAGGATTCATGAACCGGGAAGACGAGGTGGACGAATTTAAGGTGGATACTAACGAGGTGTTACCAAAGGATGTTGGTTTCTTCGCTACGGAGCACGAATTTGAGGGGGTACATTATCTGGATTTTGAGGACGAGGAAGAAGAATGGTCTCTCGCCATTTTAGAGGGGTAGGACTGTGTATTGTGCATCAGAAGCACTTCGCAGATTGGAGCAATAAAGTATGGGCGTCTATTCACGGTCGAGGTAAGGTATATGCTTGATTAATACTACAGCATCTATTTTTGAAGATCTATATGTTAAGGAAGATGTCAATTGAAAGGATTTGGAAACATGTTTGCACGTGATACTTTAACGACTGCATGATTTATCATACATTCACCAGAAGCTGGTGAAGCTTGGCAAACGATTACATAAGTGGAACTACATGTAACTTAAGTTGCAAGTTGTGGAGAATCAAATCGCTACAGGAAGAAACAGAATGTGTCGAACAGATGTCTTGAGGCTGCCGGCGCAGGCCTCACGAGTAGCTACTGTGCGTTGGATTTAGTCTTCCTCATATCCTCAGTATAATGACAAGATTGCGGCTCACAAGATTTTCAACAGCATGTTTTTCCACGTTGGCCGGCAGGCGATGCTTTGTGCAATGCATAGCTGCAGACTGGGCCTCAAGGTTCACAGCGGAGCGGACTGCTCAAGTGCCGCAGCGTGAGAAGGAGGAACTTAGTCAGTCTACAACTTCCCGTCTATTAAACAATATAGGTCTACTGTATCACTGCAGGGAGTCGGAGGCGTTCTCAGATACTAGAAAATAGTTGGCACAATGGGAATTTACTCAAATTAAAAGATTGGTTCAGCTAACCTGATCCTAGGCAGTTGGGTGAGATACAGGGAAAGAAAAGAAGTGCTATCCTGTTCTTCATCAGACTGCTTCTTTGCCAAATTGTTAGTATCTGTATTCTTCTTACTAGCCTTTCCCAACTCTCCTTCCTATCCTCTCTCAGCGCCTCTCAGACCACGACCAAGCATCGCTCCAAATCAATATCCAAGAAATCGGCACTATGCACGTTGTGTTTGTTCTGGAGGTGGCGACGGAAATTGTCCTTGCGCTTAATGGAGTTACAGGCTGTATACCCACCGTATTTGCAGCCTGCTGCCGGACATCGATATCGCGCCCTAGTCTCGTGGATATCCTTTATATGGCGACGAAGGTCTTTGGGCCATTTGAATACTAGCGTATCGCAGCCAAGATCACACTTATAGGCTTTCGGGAGATGGATGATCTGTGAGCTGTTAATCTCCCTTAGAAATAGTAGAGTAGTGGCTATTACATACCTGAAATTCGCTCGCTGTACCATGAATTTGTTGTCCTTGGAACTGGTGCTTTGACAAGATTTTTGTGCCACATGTAGTTGCGTCGTCAAGCAGGATAACCTCCTTTCCGTAGTCACAAGAGCAACCTCGGTTCCTTCCTCTTCTAGCAATGTTTCGAGAGCTGACTCGGCTGGAGTAGAGAGATCCTCCTTCTGCTGCACTTCGACACATGTTACTCCAACGCCATCCCTCTATCCCCCCGCGCCATTCTGTGAGAAACCTGCAGCATCTTCGCTTCTCCACGCAGCCTCAACCCAATATGCTTCATCAGAGTAGTTGACTTTATCAATAAGCAGATTATTGAAGCTCCGTGAACAGGATTCATTTCAACGTGGTGGATAACAATTCAAACTGCTCACCGTGTATCTCGCGTCTGGTATAAAGTTCTATTGTGATGAGCATCTATAGGTAACACTTGTAGCACAGGCCTCCCTCACGGCAACTCGCAGAGGACTAGGGACAGACTTGTGGTACTGCCAGGAAGTCGCGGGCGACGACTGACCTACCAACTATGTTCCTCCTCACTCTCATGCGGAGCACCTAAATATCGCACAACATTCACAAACTTCCATCCCTGCGTGGCGAGAACCTGCCGTTCGGGCAATCCAGGTCTCTGAGTCATGTGTAACATAGTAGGTGTCCACAGGTATATAATACCTGTAGAGGTAGCCTAGCTCCTAATAATCTAAGCATGCTGCTACAATTCCACTGAAACCCTCGTGTCGAGAAAAATGATGAGTAAGTTACCTTGCCTTCAAGCAATTCAGACTCTGTATAAACAACGAAAGTTTCCAAAGTTTTGTATTAGTTATATGCTGTGATCACTCTTGAACACTCCTGACCCGGCTACCTAGAAAATTATATTCGCATCATCGTCGTCGCGCCTAGTTGCGGAGAGCTGCATGGTCCACACGTAGTCCCCCTCCTCTTAACAACACAGGTGCACATACTGCATATGTTAGATGCCGCCGGCTTTCAAGCCACTCTAGTCCGACCTATACAGTCTTTCTTTCTCAATTTACTAAAGCAAAAGACAAGGATCTTGAGGTTATCTTCAACACAATTTATCCTAGTATTGGATTGATCTTCACAAAGGTCGTGAGATCGGTGTCAGTAAGCACTCTCAGCTTCAGTGAAGTAGTTAATTCCCCCCGTCCCACACCCCACAGAGAGGCAGACAACCACCTGTAAGGCCTAATTGAGAAGGAATCTGAAACATTTTGTATAGTATGTACAGTAGGCGTTTATTTTTCAGAGAAGATGCTTTAATAATTATGATTTCAAGATCACTGAGGATCAGCGATCTTTCAAGTTTCCATGGGTGGCTTGCATCGAATAGGGCTTGGACATACTTTTCTCGTCGGGCGCAAGGCGTTCCAATGCATGCAGATCCATTGTTAACTTAACTCGGGCGTCGTCTTTATTTTCGGCAAATATCGCCATTGCCTAACGGGAATTATATCTGCAGTCTGTTAATCAACGGCGGGGAGTCGGAGTATTATTAACATCTAAATCAGTCCTGTTCAGGATAACATCACTAACGGACTTCTCCTCCTTTCTTCTGTTAAAACTTATAAGTTAGGTAAGTAAGATGTCGAGCTCTTCTAATTATTAAATTGTCCCGTAGTAGGATATAAGCGATTCGGTCTTTAAGTTAGTAAATCAGATACGGGAATTAATAAAGGCGACCTCCTAAGATAACGTATACGTATAAGCACTTCTAGCGGCCGAAGCTCTAGGCTCCGGATTGACCGTCCAGGACGGGCTCTTAGGTAATACTATCGACGTACTCGGTGGATAGTAAAACATTAAGCTTTAGAATATAAAGATTACTATTAGACTATTCTCTAGTAGGACTACGTCGATACTTCGGAATTCTACGTCGGGCCTGAAGGTGTTCTTACTAATTACGAGCCTGAAAATATAATATTATAACGATAATATAGGGAACGTTCTTTATAATATAGCGATCGCCTATAGTATTCTTAGCGTATTCCCCGTATCCGGCTACTAGTTATAGTAGTTCGTGAATACTATATCAGGTTATAGCTTATCGTTAATTCCGGCTTAACACCTTTATTAAGTCGGGCGGAGGATTCTAGATTCTTATAAACACCCGAAAGATATTATTCTTATAGTAAGACTTTCCTAACTTATTCTTACCCGATCTTTCGCGGACCTGCTAGCTCGCGTTTTTACTAGTCTTAAAGATGAAAGTGTTTATATAGCCACTCTATACGGAGATTATTCCGGGATATAGATTTATGACCTGTTAACTTAGTTATTACCGGAAGAGATATCGGTGTCGAAAGACGGTGAAGTGATTCTAGGCCAAGGCAGAATCGTCACGATTTACTTGATAGAGACTATAAATACTAATCGCAGCTGGGAGTATCAGGAATAGAAAGCCGAGGACCTATCCCTGAAAAACCTGATATCCTCAACGCCTGGAGGTTACCTCCAGCAGACAATGAGGTTTGGTAGTACTCCTTCGCAAATGATGAGGACCTCTGGAATCTGGATACCGTGGTCATCCTGTAGGAATTACACCGAATCTTGCCTGGCAGGTGCGCCGCCATTGGCCATTATTATTATCGGTCAGTTGGCTCAGTCAATTGTTAGAATTGCTGTGCAGGAAGGAAAGGTTCAGCGTGGGGGCGATCTCTTGAGCACAAATGCCCAAACCAAGGTCCTCGATATCTCAAGCGAGTTCTTTGTTGAGCACTACGAACGAATCTTGACACAATTTGGATGGACATTTGAAGAGCTTGATGATGGTCAATCTAGGCTTTGGCATGAATTTCAACAACGGTGGAACCAGGGTCGGAAGCGTTATGATCCTCAACTGCGAGCTCTTGTCAATGAGGTTGTCAGCGGTGTGTATGGCGACTGTCTCAATACACCGAGGGGAGACTTTATGACAAATGTTTATGATCTCGCAATGCATGTCGCTGTGCAAGCCTTATCGGTACTGACCCATCATCCCTATGATAACCAGGAGAGGCAATATGTCCCCAACATGAGTTTTAGCAGCTACGACATACGGGGAGATCTTCTCGCTCGGCTTTGGAGCTCTAATGGAATGAATATCAACCTCTTTCAGGAGGTTTTACTGAAGGTCGTACTTTCAATATCGACCTTACGAGGAGATGAGCTCATCATAGAAAACAATGGGATGGTGGTCGTTCGTGGGACGATACTCAATCCAACTTTGAAACAGAGTGGTGCTTGTGCCTTGGGTCTGTTCCCCGGTATGATCAAGAAAGAGCACTATCGATATAATTGCGTTCGACAAACTATAGCAGGGGGTACGCGTCGCTCCTCTGGCACACCTCTACAGATGTTCAGGGATGGTGGATACACAGGGCTCGAGGAACTACCGATGCCCTTCAAGTTCCATCCACAACTTGAGTTCTTTACAACCCTCAAAGGACCAGAGATTTTTCTTCGCTCTGTCATTCACTTCCACAATCAGGGCGGTCTAGGGGCAAAGCCTAATCTAGACGACGACGACGACGATGACGATGGCAATCTTCTTGTTGATGCTGATCTCGACTGGATAAAAGCCTCACAGAACCTCGCTATAGCAAGACATTTGAGCCGCTTTGATCAATGTAGCCGTGCGACTGAAGAAGCTTTGGCAAAGAGCTTACGCGATGATCAAAAGTTGGCTCGTGTCGTTTGGATAGATTCGAAATATCATAAGGCGGAGGATAAATATCATGAGAGAAGCGTCTTTCAGCTGATAGCTTGTACGGGCAGTGATGATATTCTAAGGCTGTATCAGTTGTCTCTCGAGCGCGAATGTGACTATGTGGTTCAGAATGATGGGGCTTTAATCAAAGCACTTAAGATTGCGATGGACTTTGATGATTGGGTTATTATTACTTAGCTAAATTAGTTTCTTAAGTTGTAGTATTTATAAAGCTTTGAAAAGTTTTTTCTTTGTATTGTTATATCTTTCTAAAATTACCAAAGATTGGAAATATATACTGTTTTAGAATATCTTCACAACTTAATATTTTTATATTTATCCTAGATCAACAGATAGCTTGTTACTTTAGTAGACCAACGTAGTAATTGCGTCCTAGGCCGAAGAAAAACATTAGTTGACAAACAAAGTTAAATTTTGTAGACATTTCCCGTCTAGACATATCTAACCAGAGTTACTAGTCTCATGTGTATATCTAGGGCGAGACTTCAATCCTCTTAAGCCTCACTGAATGCTAGGCCACTTAAACCTAGGGGATACTACCTAGCAGGATATTTCTAAAACTTGCTAATCGTGTTATATAGTGTCTTCCGAAGACGAAGTTATTGCCGTTCTTTGGCATGGTATTCCTTACTACTTCACAGTTAATATGCCCTAATTCCAGGCCTGCGAAATCCAACAGATATGTTGTGGTACAGCCCAGGCTTCCCAAATGATTCTCCTAAGACGTTCCAAGGCACCTTTGAAGCATCATAATAGGCGTCATAGTAGTATTTTTGAATCAAATTTTTTATCTAACTCCAGACGTGCTCATTAAGGTTTAAGTCAGGAGAATAACGAGACCACCGGATAAAGGGAATTCCTCATGACGAATATTCTTGTGTAAATCTAGCGCGGTGACAGCTAGCATTATCTTGCATCCAAACGAATCCGCGGCCTGGATTTACCTGAAGGACTCCACGTTCTTAAGGATAATCGCGTCGTACTTCTCAGAGTTTATCGTCCCCTATTCCTTCTCCCGAAAGGTCACCGGCCCCTTTCCTCCTATGACAGAAGAAGAAGGAAGTAATTGGGGACTCTGTTCTTCAGGCAGTTGCTTCAATAGGCAATATTCAGCTGGTTCAAGTTCTTCTTGATGCTGGTGCAGATGTTAATGCCCCAGCAGCTGCTAATGAATGTGGAGTGAGAAGAACCGCCCTCCAAGCGGCAGCTGAGAACGGTAATATCGAGCTGGTCCAAATATTCCTCAATGCTAATGCTGATGTTAACGCCCTAGCAGCAGAGTACGGAAGAACCACCCTCCAAGCGGCAGCTTGGAACAGCAATATCGAGCTAGTCCAAATACTCCTTGATGCTAATGCCGATGTTAACGCCCCAGCAGCAATGCTCAGTGTAAAAGTGATTTCACAACCGGGATGAGAGCACATTATCTTAGCATTCGAAGAGTTTGCGTGTGCAGATGTGTTGAGATGCCTTCGTAGGTCCTTACTAGTTGCAAACCCCCGTTCCAGGAACGGGCAATCGGGATACGTACACTTGTACTTCCGGGTGTGAGTCCGTCGATGCTGGCTTGCATGGAATGTGTAAACATTTATTGTATTTGTGGGATCTAACTTACCTAAGATCACATTTGCGTTTAAAAGCTCGTCAACAAGAACCGTAAGTGTATTGTACTAGAGCTTTCGAGATACTCGCATAAGAAGTGTTAGACTCCGAAGGCGAAGAATTGTGGATGTTGATGCAAGGTGACTTTCTCTGAATAGTGTCTGAAGTGGTGCTACTTGAAATATCCGACGAGGCTGTACGGTCAAGTGTTTTTGTGTTGGATAGTGTCAAGGACTGATAAAGAGGTTCAATTTCATTTGCGAGTAGGCAATCGAAACCCTGTTCAGGTGGCTGGTCATAATAGTTTGCCTCTTCAATAAATCCGGAGACTTAGATTTCGGTGGGAAAGAACTGTTTTGGAACAGGATCTTGATGCGGTTCAAGGTCCTCCTCCGATAAAAAAGGGTCAGACGCTCTGAGTCGGAATGGGCTATAAGCTAAAGTCTGAACATCTGGCAAAAGGGATGTGAGATATAGAGGTGGAGAGAAGAGGGATCTGGGCAATTATAAGCGAGTAGTACAATTAGAGGAAAGAACATACGCTGGTGGTGGGCGAAAGCTATATTCTACACGATGGTCCCCACCCTCGGTAGATATAGCAGTCTAGCGGAGACCTTACCGGTCTCCGCGACCAGGTTGAATATCTTAAGACGAGCTCAAATTAGAGCAAGCCGTGGAGATTTAAGTCCGAAAAACTTGGCGGCCGAGTAGCGGACTTTCTTTTCTTATTGGGGCTTGAGGGAATACCCTCAGCCCCGCTGTCGATTCTAGAGATGGTACCCCGAGAGAAAGATCGGAAAACAGTAGTATAATGTTTATATTGTAGTGATAAAGTCAATGATCCAAGAGCGAGGTTGCTAGAAAACGAGGCTTATATAGATGAGCTGAGAACACTTGCGAAGCGAGAGGCCTCTGATCATGTGATGCGGCCGCCTAGATTGTGGCGGCGTTCTAGAATACCTTTTCTTCCCCCCCGACCCCTACTACAGGGGTTTGTGTCAGGAGATGGAAATGTAACGGAATCATTATCCCTGACCCATCCTCTCTTATCCCTTCTAAATCTAATGTACTGTACAGTTCGCTGCTCTATGATTACATGAAAGTTGGCCCTCTCTTACCCGGTGTTCATACTGTCTCGTTCTATGTCTCTATTCCTGAATCTCCCAGATTGCTCCGCAAAGTTTAAAACAGCGTTGAGTTCTCTGGCTTTGATCATGCTTCCATTTTGTGTTCCACCCCCCCCCCCCCCCCCCCCCCCAGCATTGTCGCATCGTCTGAGTGAGGAAGAAAATGATGTGCTGGCAGCGCTACTGTGCGAAATGCTCGTCCAGGATCCGCAGAAGCGAGTAAATCTTAGGCAGTTATTAGAGCACGACTTCTTTAAGTTTGCGGGTTGTCCTCCTGAAGCAGAAGGACCCTCTTCGGCTATTGCCATTGAAATCTACATTCTTCTCCACTCAATCTTCTTATCCTATCAGCCTCGCCCTTTGAGCGAATAGCACCACGGGTCATCAATTACAACATTATGCCTGAACAAAGCTCGGTGGCTGAGAGGAAGGAGATGCAAGGAAATGCAAGGGACCAATACTAGCGAGGAGAGAAATTATAATGGCAAAACAGGAGAGGGAGATGTTTCCACCTTTTTTTACTTGGTAGGGTAGGATTCGACAAATCAATGTATTGAGTGACTTTGAAAATCACAAGTACTATATCCCAGGCCTCTATGGGAATATAAACCAGGTTCTCAACCTTGGAACTGCGGATAGAAGCGAATTAATAACAGTAGGTGATATTAGGACCAGAGAGTAGATGGCAATGGTTAATAAGGTGCAAAAGAGCACGAAAAGGGTCATAGCAAAGAAGGCGTATAAGTCAGAACGAGTAACACACAACGCCCAGGACAGTTCCCGCGAATTTATCACCCAGGCCATGCAGCTCGAGAGCAGTACAGTTGGGCACAGCAAAGATAGCCTCAGGCAGTCCTTGCGTCTCATGAACTTGCCAGTCGTAGATGAAGACAACTGTAAGTGCAGAAGAGGCTCTCAAAATGTACGTCGTGTCCTTTCCCCTCTCCCCTTTATCGTGGGCTACGGCAGGAAATATGGGGAAGAGAGAGAGAGAGAGAGAGAGAGAGAGAGAAATAAAGGGAACAGCAAGATCTCATGAATTACAGGGAGCACCAGCCCCCGCATTAAAAGCTGTAAAATTCATGAGAAACACCGAGCTTCTTGGGCAATTGATGCCATTCCATAGATACCGTAATCACAAGCTATGTACTGGGAATTATTCATGGTACAGTGAGCCAGAACTCGGACTGGAATGGGAAAGTGAAGTAGGGGGGACGAGATGCTGGAACCAAACAGCTAGGGTATGATGAAAGAAGGAGCATGTAAATATATGGCTAGACAGTGGTTGTCAGGTGATTACGCACTGACCACATGCAACGAAAGCGACCTTTAGTGCTGTGACCGGCCTGTGAATAAATCAAGTAATTAATCTCTGTGCAATAATAACGTCAGAATGGCACCTATATGGTTCTCATGGTTAACCTCTGCGTCAACAACACCATTCTTTCGCCGAGATCTTCATACGGCGGATCCCACCACGATTGTCGACTTCCTGGCCGCGCAATGGCAGAACCCACAAGATATTCTCTCGATCCTGCTGCTTGTTGGGCCGGACGTCGTCCAGCGTGCTATCGCACAACTCGCCGGTCGGACCATCGCCCCTGTGGCATTTTCATTTGGCTGGGTGGCCTATGCCGTGAGCGCGTTACACTCCAGCTTCGGTGGTACGTATATCATCTCACAGTATGCTCCTTCTGCTTTCCATCTTCTCTTCTAACCTCTCTTTTTGTACGCATCCAGATGGTCGCCTCATGCCAGTCAGTAACAGCACGGTTACGGTAATCGACAGGAACAGCGGCCACGGTCGGGAAACCAACACTTGGATTCTGGGCCGCTTCTTGCGCGACTTCAATAACCGACTCGACTCGACGATGGGGGAGGAGCAGCCCCATGTTTCCTCCAAGGACAAGAAGCAGCAGCAGGTGTTCGTCTCTGCGGCTGGTAAGGGAGAGGACAGCAGGGTACCCTGGGAGGGGCTGCGTGTCACGGTGTTCGAAGTGCAGGACGACCCACCCGCAGAGCATGGGGTCCCCCAGCTCGACTGGGTGTGGTACTCCGGCATTGGGGTGATTGCCGTTCAGCTTGGCATCGCCGCGGTTCCGTGGGCGATTGACGGCCAGTGGACCATCCTTCTCGTCACTGGAGCCGGTAACTTCCTCGCCTTGATTGGTGGCTCGCTCCCGCAGTGGCGCCAAGAGAAATGGGCTTGTCCCAAAACGGGCGGAACCACCACCATCATCACCGAAGGCAATGGTAGCCGGAGTGCTGTTGTCATCCTGGGGAAGAAGGGGGTGGGGCTTAAGTTCGAGGTGCTGGCACGCGGAACCCGTACCGCGCCCGCCACGTTGTTTACCCGCGTCGTCACAGCCACCCTGGCATCGTTGTGGATTGTGCTCTTGATTACGGTCGCTAGCATGAAAAGCAATACTTGGTGTAAGTTTAATGTTAGGAACACATGATGCGAAGTGTTCGGGTCCTTGAGCAAGGCCACTGACAGAACGCAGACCTCCTAGGAATCGGCATCCTCGGCAGCATCCAGAACCTGGTCGCCGCTGATATCAGTCGCACGCCAGCAGCCCTTGGGATCCATATCACGCCCGTCGAAACAATCCGGGCCCGCTTCGTGGCCGACGTGCTGAGGCAGGTCGAAGAACGGTACTCGCTCGTCGGCACCTCGATGATCGACGTCTTCTTCCCGGGATCGCTACGTGTCAAGGACCCAGAAGATATCGCCTTCTGGCGCGCTGCTTTAGATGCGCGGTACAAGGAGAACAAGCACGGCACCAGGTTGGATCGTTTGCCGCCGCTGGAGGGGAGGGGAGACAAGTGAAGCCTGAAGGAGGAACGAATATACTATGTCAATAGTCGATTGTCCTTTGGATTAGAGAACTATATATCTACTACAAAATACTTTTCACCATTGGGAGTCACTAACGGGTAGCCAATGCCTTGCGAGCCTGAGATTAAAGTATGTGTGCTCTTGAGAGTACTTTACTCGTACCTGATATTTAGTTCCCGATCCGTAACCAGAATCCTAACGTTGAATATTTTTTTAGACTTTATGTTGGAATGTATTGATAGGATATTGTTGGAATGTATTGATAGGATATTGTTGGAATGTATTGATAGGAGATTGTTGGAATGTATTGATAGGATATTGTTGGAATGTATTGATAGGATATTGTTGGAGTGATATTTATACATAGATACTCCGCTCGCTATCACAATCAACAATCGGCCCCTTACACACAACAAAACACCTCGCAGTGGTGGTTATAGTATACACCACTCCTGTTGGGGGCTATAAGTCCAACCCCCCACAAAAGACGCATTCTGAGGGATCCTGTCCCGAGCAGGCGTGGTCATATGCACGTAACAGACATGTCGGAAAGGGATCCTATAAGGCACTGAGTAAGCTGGGGCCTGATTCGAGGGCTTGCCATTTGTAGTCCAGACGATCTGTTTCCGTTGAATACTGCCGGACATACTTGGGTTCGGCGGTAAATTCGCATCGACAACGCCCAAGATGCCAAACGGCGAGACGCTCAAACTACCAATTCGATCGGGTAGGATGACGGCCCATCGATCGCCCGGGCGAGTGAGAGCCGAAGCATCTTCGAGGACGTTTTGAATCTCCATTTTGAAGATACACGCCCACCACGGCGGCTTCGCATGGTTGTCCTCAGGAGGGGGCGTCCACGTGCGGCCATCAGTCGAAGGCTTGATGAAAACCGACGTGCCAGGCTGCAGCGCGACGGTGCTGTTGAGTTCGAATCCCCCAAATCGAACAGGCAGGCCACCGCCACCCGGGATAATTCGAGTCGTCGGAGGCGCATCGATGGTGTCCTCGATAAGATCAGGTAATTGATGTAGGAATGAGCGTGGGGCCCAACGGTAGCCGTCTTGCGGGAGGCGAGGATGCCGGTTGAATATGATCCGCGGGTCGAAGAAGCCGACCAGATTGTAGAAGCCGGCCATCCGTACGAAGGGGTCTTTGTGGTCGAGCACCTGACCGGCGTCGAGCCCGAGAATGTTGGCTACGCAGATGGACTCGTCCTCAAGCCGGCTGGTTTGGCGGCTGCGCAGGTACTTGGCGCAGGATCGCAACCTGGCCGTGATGTCCTCGCCATGGGGAAAGGTGGGGCGCGGGGCACGGGGAGACCCGCAGAGGAGCGCGCGTAGGTGATCGACCCAGGACCCCGGCCTCAACGGGATGTCCCGTCTATGGGTATGGGTCGGTGCGGCAGAGGGCGCCATTAGCTCGGAGAACCTGTAGAAGGCCTCGAGCTCAGCGGCGCAGAGGGCCAGCACGGGTGAGCACACATTCTGTGGCGTGCGCTCGTTGAACCCCTGCAACCCAATGTGTTTCATATCCGCGAATGATTCGGCACCGTCTGCGAACTGAAAGAAGAGGCTCCGCGCCAGCTGCCCCTCTTGCATGGTCCATAAACGATGATGCCAGTTCGAGAGGTGGATGGCTAGGTACTTTTCGATCACATTGGCCGAGCGTGACTGCTTCAGGATGAACGAGTCAAGCACGAGAACGCTGTCGCCACGGCGATAAACTTCGGCCATTTGCCGAATGGCGCGATTGCGAAGGTCCTTGTCTCCAACTGGGACGCAGAGTGTGTCGATCCAGAACGGCACTGGTAACGGTTCATCCGCGCCAGAATTCAACAGCCGATGCGGCTCCGCATAGAGTTTGTTGACCAAGGATTGAATCCGAGTCAATTGACATGTCCACAGCGAGTTGGTTTTGTCATCGTTCCCTATACCGTCCGACCATCTTTTCTCACATTAGATACATATACTCTGCTAATGAGGGATTAGACGTACACATGGGACATGGTCACATATCTTGTGTGAGGGTCTCCACCGGAGACAAGTAGTTGGTTTTTATGCCATTGAAGCAACGGGATCTTGCCTTGATCAACCAAGTGACGAGCTTCATCGGGGACCAGGACTGCCGCGCATGAGCAGTGAGGGAAGACATGTTTCTGTTCATATGTCTTGGGAGCGATCACTTGGCAGTATTCGTTACAAATGGCCATGTCACATTTCTCATGGTCCTGGCGACTCCGAGGACAGACAGAACTACCAAAGTAGTAATCGGCGCAGATGGTGGCCCGTGTCGTCGACTCGGGGAAGAAAGGCGAGTCGCTTTTGCACCATCCATTCTCCCCAAGCCTGGCTTTCAAGACGGCACTCGGCCCCCAACTCGGCACATCTTGGCTTTCGTAGCCGTAGACTGCCACGAGCACAGAGCAGAGGCTCTCGGCCATGGCCATAATCGACAGCTCAACGAGCTGTATCCGGCCTTTGTGAGGCTCGGTCATGGCCTCGCTCTGCTGGTGGAACATCTTCAGGTAGAAGGATGACCACCACAGCATCTCCTTGATGTTTTCGCCGCGCAGGTACTTTGGGTTGTCAAAATTTGGGACAACCGGCCCGCTGGCAAAACCCTCGCGCCGCATCCAGTCGGCGATGAGGCTCGGCAACCTGGTAGTGCGCACGAATTTCTCCCCTCCCACTGAAGATGTGTCGACAAAGTCACTGGTGCGAACGTTTATCCCAAGTCTCTGGAAGACCGATATCAGGCATCCGAAGTAGAGGCATGCCTGGAGGGACTTGGTGATATCTTCTGGGCTACGATTCTCAAACAACAAGTCTCCAGTTAAGATGTCCCACTCCCAGCGATTACGCTGCCAATAACTCTTGAAATCGGCGAGTGCGTCGCCATACTCCGAGTCACCTTCGAAGTTTTCGGTGCAAAGATACGGAACATCGATCGGCCGCGAGGTAGCTCGGGTGGGAAGGTGTTCCATCTCGTCGGTTTGGACTCGAGTGGACAAGATGAATCCACTGGGCGCTTCTAGTCGGCCTCTGGTGCCCTAAAAGTAATCGATTTGACTGTCAAAAGAAGGAGGGAGAACAGACTTCGCACAGGTGAGAAGGCTCGGCAAGTGTAAAGAATGCCTATGGCTCTAGTGGCTAACATACGACCACGCGAACAATTCAGAAACAAGCCTCATTTGAAAGACATGACCTGACGTCAAAGCTTCTTGACAAGGGGTCTCCACAGTACCTCGGTCAGCCCTGTAGAACACTTCGGAGTTTTATAGGTCCCTTGAATGACTCTGTGGCCGTAGTGAAACCCATTTACCATAATTCTATTCTTATGTTTAGAACTATCGCTAATATATATCAATAGCTATAAACACATAGCCAAAGAGTATATGATCGATTAGAGAGGCGCGATAGTTAAAAAGTTTAGGAAACGTGATATAATTAGAAGCGTTGCCGGAGTGCCATGGAAGCTCAGTATGACCCATTAAGGAAAGCTTTAACGAACCAATTTCTGAGACGGGAATTGCTGCACAGGAGAGGCGTTTTCTGCCGTGTACTACTTCATAAATTCTTGCGGATCTGCTTCCGCAAAACGTTGAATTCCAGCTTTCTCATTAGTCCACACCCTTGTTGCAGCACCTGTTGATCAGGACAGGACAGGGCATGGGGTTGTTTATCTAAGTGATCAAGTATGCATCTGCATTTGCTGCGTTGCCACCTACGATTTGTCCAGACACTGGGCGATGGCTGTCAATAATGCAAGCCTTCAAGAGTCAGTAATAATTCAATATTGTGTCACCCCCCGATTCGTCGGACATTGTCACACCGAAATTATCCAGTGTATAAAGTTTTCAGCCGCACCCGCAGCTTCGTCCCTCTTACCCCTCCAACCCCTCCAACCCCTCCTAGCATTCTTTCCCACCTTCGTTCGCCTTGCAGCCATTGAAAGACAAGCTTGGACCCTGTCGGGAATTCGATGAAGAGATCATCAAATACAGGCCTCAGATGGACGGAATACCTAGATTACCCTTCTTCCGGGTCTCCGTGTGTTAGCTGCAGAGTGGTCAACAACCCTGGCAGAAGTAGCGGTAAATGCCCAAAGGACCGTAGGGTCATATTATTCAGCCCTACCACCAAGTCTGCCCTAAAATGAGGTATTCGTGAGGCTTGGATTTCGATGATTGTCCAAGTCGAGTTTTGTATAAGTAGAATCGATCCACTCCCTAAATAAACAGAACCTTTCTCTAAAGCTTCACTCTACACCCATCTCAATACAAGTATCGTTCCACCCAAAGTAATGTTGTCCCTCCTCCTCATTCTCGCTTCGGCGGTGCCTTCTCTTGCCGATACTCTCGGCGAAGGGAGCTCGCCAATCCCACGTGGCGAATCACCGGGTTTCTTTCGAGCTGGAATCACAGCCCGCGAGGGTTCTCCAGCTTTCCGGGTCAAGCGACAAGACCCGGCAGTCTTGACAAGTCAATCTAACATCACGTACACTATCGATCTCCAAATTGGAACGCCGCCTCAGAAGATCACCGTCGCGCTCGACACCGGATCTTCCGATCTTTGGGTGAATCCTGCCTGCGCAACATCCGGCGACGAGACCACCTGCTCAAAGTTCCCGCAATTCCAGTTTGCGCAAAGTTCGTCACTTGTAGATCGCCTACAGAGGGGCGTGCTGCCCTATCTCAAAGGCTCAGTTGCAGTCGAGTATGTCTCCGACACGATTACCATTGGCAGTAAGTCAAGCTCTAGACGAATTTAGGGGAGTGTCTGACCCTCAATATAGAGAGCACAATCCAGAACCAAATCTTCGGAGTTGGATTCCAAAGCAATCTCTTACCGTATGGTTATATGGGCTTGGCGCCGGCGATGTCTGGTACTGCGCCATATCCGTATATCTTGGATAGTATGGCTGGCCAAGGACTTATCGCAAGTAAAGCGTTTAGCTTGGATCTGAGGAATGCAGGTGACCCCAGTGGTAAGTCCAATCACGACAAGAAAGATTCTTATCTGATCGCTGATCCACTCTTCAGGAGCTGTCATTTTTGGCGGTATTGATACTGGAAAGTTTATCGGCACTCTGCAAAAGTGTTCTATACTTGCTACTTCCGAAACACCGGATAACCGCAATGGGTGAGCGATCCTTTGCTGAGACACTCAATGTAATCTAACTTCAGGAACAGTTACTGGATCGAGTTGAACGGGTTTGGCCTGACCACGCCAGACGGCGTGTCGGATAGAGCAAGTGGACTCCAAGTACCAGTCGCTCTCGACAGTGGTTGCACTCTCAGTTTCCTACCAAGGGCACTCCACCTAGCCTTAGGAACATCTTTCCCAGGAGCCATGTGGGATTCGGCCTCCGGTTTCTTCGTGGTAGACTGCCAGTCGATCGGCCAGAAAGGCAGTATTGATTTCGTTTTCAACACCAAGGTGATCAGCGTGGCCTATTCTGACTTCATCTTCACCCAAGGGGGTCAGTGCGTTCTGGGGATGCTCCCCACTGACCGTACGTAGTGCTTCAATGATGTTGACTAGCCTGTCACGGCCCACGGGTCCAAAGCTAATTGATGAAACAGATCTGCCTATCCTGGGCGACACGTTCCTGCGTTCCGCGTTCGTTGTTTACGACCAGGATAACCGGAACATACATATCGCGCAAGCAGCCAACTGCGGCACCAATATTGTCGTGATCGGGTCGGGTAGCGATGCCGTGCCATCTGCGACTGGCTGTGCGGCGTCTGCCCCCCCAACCGTCACTGGTATGCGTGTTCCTGTCCCTTCTAATGTTCTATGACTCCTATCTCTCATCTTTTAGTGTGAACGATCTGCTAACGGTTCTTCTACTACAGTCACGAAAACCTTTAACCCAAGCTCCACAGTATCGCCAACTAACACATATAGCGGCAGCGCAATCCCCACATCGGGACTTAACAACCCCGGCCCGCAGGCATCCGCGTCCACGGAGGCTAGGACGTCGAAGCTAGCCGGGGTGACAGCGACTGGGGGGTTTGGAAACGTGACGACAGGCAAATCCGTACCGTCGGCGACGACGACGAGTAAGAATAGCGCGGAGACGGCCAAGGTTGCTACTGGCGCTGTTGCAGCCCTAGGCTTCGTGATACTTCAAGCGTGGGTTTTGTGATAGTATCGACGAATAGACGAGAGAAGAGAAGAGAAGAGAAAGAAGGTTTCCAGAAAATAAAAAGTGATATATATAGGTCTAATAGGTACTGAGAGTAATACAGACACGAATAGGTGTTATAACCCGTGACCTATATAGAGATCACAGAACTTAGGAGCTGACTTACGGGAGCCGTCCTATCAGGCGGAGAGGTTAATAATGAAAGACTATTTTATAAGGGATTACCCACCCGGCCCAAAGGTTATATGGTGGGTTCGATTTAGGGCCTTTGACGAGTAAATGTTATTGATTTAAGCCAAAGGACAGGTGTCCTTATCACCCTCTTCGTGAGCACAGACGAAAATTGTATGACTCAACCGCACCGACAAGGCGCAGCAGCCACTCAAATTATAGAATCAACGCTAGATCCGCTAAATAACCTTTGGCCCGGGGGGAGAGTAATACTTAATATTCAAGGGAGTGTACCTGCATTGTCATCTCTTGATCCGACGAACTATACAGCCACTTGTGGGTCTCCTGACCCTAATCCCAAATTTTACCACGGTCCAGGATAAATCCAGTCAAGCCCTACACTACATAAACATATGCTAACCCTAAGTGCATCATTTCATTCATTGGCGCTTTACCGGGAGAGAGCTGAACGCCAAGCTTACTCGCCGAAATTCGAGCCTCTGATGGACAGAACATAGCGAGCTGACGTCAGCTCGACAGGGCAATCTTCTAAAGTCCTCTGCCACAACGGTTCTTTAAGGGGTCAGCCGCGAGTGTCTAGCTCTCTGGATCTGCCTCTGAGTATAGCCGTATTTCTGACAGATCTGTGCTACAGGGACGTTAAAGTCGAGAGCCGTCTTAATTCGTATACGATCAGAGCGCGTTGTTAGATAATTATACTGCTTTAGCGTCTGCGGAGGCTCTAGAGGCACAGGTGATAAATTCGAAGGTCTAGGGCCTTTCTAGGAATCCCAGGACTGAGTTAAAGCTTGAGAGAGAGGGATACCAGGCTCTGGAGACAAAGAGGCCTCTGAGTCTGGTATTTCGCGACGGCGAGGTATACGAGGTGATATGCAAAGCAGTCTCTGGATATCTATTATATCGACTACAGTGTCTAAGAATCTGGGAATAGCCTCAGTTTTTCTGCCATTCAAACCTGTAATTCTAGAAGTTTCCATGGATTTGATTGGTTTAATTACCTGGTAAAACGCACTGATATTGGGTCCACTATATAACCTTTATTCAGGGGGGGGGGGGAGTAATGCAACTGTTTCCACGGCGCAGCCCTAATTCTTTCAATCACTACCCATTTTTGAGCAGAACGTAGTTTGGTAGGGTCGACACCTGGAGCTGGGTTGGTGAACTCTGGTGGTGGTGGAAGGGGGAATATTCGAATTGGGGGCGTATCATTTAAATTCCTTGCGGCATTCACCGAATATCTCGATGATCACTTCCACAGCATGGGCGAGTAGCCTTGCAAATGCTAAATTTTGGAAGTTGGGGCATGCCCCATGAGTTACAAATGCATTATTCAGGGGTATCATCTCTGGTCGTGGTCCCGTTCCTGTAGACCCCTTCATGCCGACTTAAGATTGCCACAAGTAATTGGGTGGTCACCCTTTACCCTGCATACCGCACTGCATTGTTGCACTTCACTCTGGCAAGGCCCTGGCATACCAACATACAACATTCAGCAGAGTTATTTCATTGGCGAAAACAATCCGATGAAGCTTCTGCCTTGGAAAAAAAGCATTGAGTCTGTATTTGCCTCAAGTCCTATGAAGGACATTAGGGAGTGAACGTCCTTCAAAATAAATACTGCTAATCCCACCAAGCTTTCGGAATCTCCTATAAGTCTTACAATACGATTGAGGCTATGCATCTCCAAGGAGAAAGGTTGTAACCACCAACACCCATACATCTTGACATGAATTCCGTTTCACACTTTGCTGTATACATCAAATAAAAGCTGGAAATAGAAAACGGCTTGCATAGTTTGGAACCCTACTTTGTCGCGTTATTTCGCGATCCAGGAGGAGTTATGGACCAAGGGATAATGAGTGGTAGTATGATGAGCTTCGTCACTGGTGACCGAGATTCTCGATTGCCAAAGTCCCCGGACGATCCCTTTCTATTGTACGCAACAAACTCAGCCCACGGGAGTCAATGTCCAAAGCTTGCAGGGCAATGCATTTGCTTTTTGGATTCTCCAACGGACAAGGAGGGAATTCCCGAGGGGGAGATCACACAGTTTATAGCGAACCTACCAAGGCCACCTCTTTTGCTAAAATTACCGACAAACCCTGATAATGATTGCAAAGGCAAAGTCGGGAGAAAAAGAGGACCAAAGGGCATCAAGTGAACTCCGTCGCAGCAGTGACAGCTTGCAAGGCTCTATGAGCTTACCGATATTTGTGTTGACGATATTCCTCTTGTGATGGGTGACGCGCATCTTAAATTTAGGTATGATTGACCATGCCAAAGTTTACGGAACTAACATCGTGCAGCAAGAAGACTGGACAGGACAAGTTCAAGACCTTTTTGGGCGAACAACCTCGAACCTTTCGGCCAAAGGACGAAGTTGAAGCTCTTGCTAGGATCGACGAGGTTTATGATCTCATGAAATGCTTGATGGAGAAGACCGATGCGTCTGGCATTCCCGATCCTTCTGTTCCCGTCTCACACCCCGATGGCGAGGGGGAAAACCTAGTCATGGCAAATTGTGAATATCCGGCTCACTCGGCATTAAGCGCCGGAGTCATGGACGAACTTGAGAGATTATGTGTATCTGAGTGGGCTATTAGTGCTAACGTGGGAGGAAATGATATCCAAGATGCGGCCACACTCCAAATATCACGAACCAGTCTCCTCAGTTTAGAGAGCATGAAGCGCCGACTTACCGCCAGGGTACCGAAGCCCGGCATGAAGACCTACTCAGACTTAGCAATTCGCTGCATTTACTTTGTGAAAAGAAGGCTTTCGGTCGCCTCTCTGAACAGCCAGTGGACCCAAACAACCACGTACACTGCTTCTAAGCGAACTTCAGAAGTGTCAACGGCAACGATAACAACGTTGCAACCGAATTTACAAGGATCTGAAGAAGCAAGCCAACAAAGTTCAGAGGAAGATCAAATTTCTGTCATTTTGGAGTCCATCTTCTCATGGACAGGAGTTCAGCCTTCAATCGCCGTATCTGCAAGACACCAAAGGGATCATGACGGAGCTACGTTCCGCAATGATAGGTTTGGAGTAATGCCATCAAAATTGAATTTTGACAAACGCCAACTTCGACAGCATGTTGCGCTAAAGGTCCCTCCGGTTCTTCCGATGTATGAGAGTCCCATTAGCCCTCGGACCATTGAGGCCGACGAGTCCAGTCCCTCCAATAATGATCATTGTCCTTGGCCCCTTGCCGATTCTACTTCTCGCTCTCGGCCTCGGGGATACTTATTGACTAACGGATCGAAAGAATTCGAACACTTAGTATTGAACCAAAGCTCCAGAAATCATTTTTGCTGCCAGAAGCTACGACGCGGAGATCCAAGGTCAACTTTGTGTTCTTTCTGTAGCGTGTCTCAGCCAGCATCACATATATTCATGTGTCTTGCGGTGGCAGCATGGCAGAATGGAGAAGTCACAGCCATCGAGGATAGCCTGACTGCATCCTGCCCTTTAGAAGATCTCTACTCCAAAGACCAATTTGGGGACACGATTTTACACACAGCTGCCCGTCAAGGCGCTGGGGTATCTACGCTCATGTGGTTGCTCGGTATCGGCATAGAAGCGTCCGCAATGAATGCTGCAGGGCAGACATTTATGCATGTGTTTAATCCTGTTGCTCTCAATATCTTCGAGGACTCGGCACAAAGCAACTTGGCGGCGAATGATCTACGAGTTCTACTCATGCAACTACAGGAGCTCCAGTTTGATTTCTCCCAGAAAGATGATTACGGTCAGACACCGCTCCATACTTTTACGCAGTACCTACTTCCGTGGAATGTGATTGCCACAGACGTCAATTTTATGAACAATCGCTACCTCGCAAACCCTGGAGGAAGAGACCTTTATGGCCAAACAGTTCTCGCCCACGTCCACGCACAAGCAATAAAATCACCTGGATTTATTATCAATGCCAGCCTGAGCCCCTCTATGATGGGTAGAAGAGCGCCGATAGCAGCTTTATTGTCTGCTCCTCGGGTTGATGATAATCAGTATGCAGCTGAGATGGCCACCTCCAGAGAATGCCCAACGGAAGAACAGTTGGACGAGATGATTGCTAAGCAATTATAAGGTGAGCGGGCCTAGTTCTTCGGGCAGAGTGCATTACGCTGTCTTGGAAAAGTATTTTTATCTCATGGGATCAACTCGAAAAAGCGTAAACGAGAGAGTGACTTTGGAGGCCATCGCCACATCATCACGAATCTGATTAACAATCTGTGTCAGGCCGGACTCGATGTAAACGACTATGACACAAACGGCTTTACCCCCCTGATGGTGTTCATTAAGCATAGTTGCTCGGATATATCGAAAGATTGGAGTACCACTGCGGAAATTCTACGGCTCTTGATTGGCAAAGGAGTGGACGTACACTGACGCAATCGCAAGGGCGAAACCGCCCTCCACTTAGCTGTAAAATATGGCAATCACGTAGCCGTGAGGGTTCTATTGGAAAACTTTGCAAACATACATGCAAAGACAAGTGTAGGGAAGTCTTTGACAGATATATTTGGTAAAGTCATCGTAAAGGAAGGAAAAACAAATCCAATCAAGTACGCAAGTTTTATAGCGGCATATCACGTTGCAAAAGATTTCGGAACAGAAATCAACACAGACACAAATACCGAGTGGAACGGGCGCATGAAATGCCAAAGCCTTCGAGTCGCACATGACCAACGGAACCAAGGAGAATGAAAGCCCTCCAAATGGGGAAGAGACAGGTCAATGGAAGCCAGGGGTCATTCGACTAACCGAAAGGCAGTTGAGTTTGGTAGTTCCACTAAAAATCTCAATGGAAAAACTGTCTTACGAGGTGTCCTTACCATCAGAAACATTGTTGGTCGATATTTGATGTAGACCTAAGTCAGGATGTGCTATCCGATAATGGCACAGCTGAAAGAGGTTCAGGTCTCACATGGATACCTTAGGGTGTAATAGCTGCCGATAGGTAATGTTTTTTGGCATCCATGCTTAATTACCGGTGCTCGTACACGATGGATAATAACCTCATCTTTAAACGTTATTTTTTTTGGGGTAACATGGATTGAAATAACCTTCATAACCCTTTGTATTTCGCCCGCTATTTTAGGGGGAGATCCAGGGTAAAGGAGCGTGTCTGGTATAAAAGTGCCGCTCGAGATAATCTGAGCCGTAGCAAGTCTAATACTATGTCAAGGAATTGCTTCGTAGTGTTAAATGATAAATGGAATATATAGATCTCAACCCCGCAGATATCTGGATGTTATTGATATACTTTCTAGCTATTGTTGGTATCTCCGCTTAGCAAGCTTGGCAATTATTGTGAGCAAACTAAAACCGATGTAATATTTTGTGAAGCCTGTCCGGTGCGGCGGGCCGGTTCGCGCAAAGGGCCAGTTCGCGAATATCAGGATCCGACTCCACGAATTTTACCCTCCATGGCCCGCCTAACGATTCCTAAACGCTCTTGAATATTGCCTATAACTTCTCACCCTTACGATAGATATATAAACCCGAGGGTGGAGTGCCCGCGATCGCGCTATTGCCGTTAATCGAGGTCGCCGTGGTCGCCAGCCTACTAGTCATAAAAATAAATATGTAAATATTATATAACTAGGATAACTTCCCAGAAAATATGATTGTAGATATTATATAATTCTTTACAAACTTATAGCGTTTTACTACTATCTCTAACTTTAAATAATATAAGATAGTATCCGATATTTATATAATTATATCTTATCTTTCGAATTCTAGTTAATAGACTCTAGTTACTTATTAGGTACTATTAATGGAAAGTAGCAACTTAACATAGCTTGAATTTCTCTCTCCACATACGTGACAAAAGGAGGAGGATCCGGGCGCGCTTACCGATGGTGACCGACCCCAAGAGAAACATTGATGCGTAGATCTACACTTAAACTAGACACTCCAAGCGGTATTGAGATAGCTGGATGCCCCTCTACTTTCTGAATTAAGGATTCTTATATTGTAATCTTCAATGTATCGAACCCCTGTGAACTTGAAACTCTCCCTTTGTAGCTCCTCTCTATTCATTAACCCATGAACATAACAGCTGCCCACCAAGCGAAACCATCCAGGTCGGACCTCGCTCATTCGTAGAAGCAGAGGCATTCGGCATCCTTGGATAATCCAAATCTGGTTTCCAGGCCGAAAACATGGCGGCAGATTAGCGAAATACCCCCTCCTCGTACTCGATAACCTTAACGGTTGACTAACTGGAATATTTAGCATCCTAGAAAACCTTGAAGTGCTTGATAAAGCTCCTCCCTTCCAATATGGAAATGTTTTTCGAGTTTTGTATAGGTCGCCTGTGCGGAATTGGGATCTTTGCGTAACACGGTCAGCCAGGATATAACATGAACCCCATTGACAGCTGCCTTAAGCTCTGCCTACTGCCTCCTGTGGACGCAATCATAACCACCCAGGCCGCATCCTGGCGTGCTCTCCAGTCGGGTATGTAATGGAAGGTTCAGATGTTAGTAATTCTCTCAGTCCTGTCGAAATATGTTCCAACACGTCGTTCCATGAGCACGACTTGCCAGGAGGGGTTTTATTAACGGCGAGTCTGTGTGCTTTCCCTTCAATAATGTCTACTTTCTGACCCCTTAAGATAATAATATCTCCTAATTTAGGGCTAGAGTCAACGACGAATTTGGTATTGCCAGCAGCATTGTAGGTATTACCGGTTATAGTATTATATATAATCTAAATTAAATTACTAAGCTAATACTTTTTAATCTTAACAGTCAGGCTGTAGGCTAGCCTCTTAATATAATAGTATTATATATACTATAGAATATTAACCTTTTTATGGTTATTAAGGTAAGTTTTATATTACTTAGTATATAGGTAGTATATAACTATTCTAAAAGATTCTAGAAACTATATAGTAATTATTAGCTACTATAAAAGTATATATTCCCTTTAACCCTGAATAAAATAGAGATAGAAAGAAAAAGATACTGTGTTAAAGGCTATTATGATGTTAATAATAATCAGTAGACCGGCGCAAAGACAAGGGCCGAACAGTGAAGCTGTAGGAGTGCCTGTTCAATCACTGACCGGTTGAATAGGGCGAATCGCTTTGCATCATGGACAAATGTGTGTAAATTAGGACTTCTCTCAGCCTTAATACAAATTAGTTGACGCTTCTTTGTATATTATAAAGAAGGCTTACTAGAATAAGTGCCTCTAAGGAGCATATCGCAAAAATTCCCTCTGAAGTCTTCCCTATCCAGCCAAGGGCCTCAAGCCAGTGAAGGAGATGTACCTGGAGGAATTAATGGACTTGGTCTTCGTCGCAAAGCTGAGCACCACTCTTCTGGAGATGTTAAATCCAGCAGAGACATGCGTATCTGACCTCTGGAGGAAGATATTGCTCCATTTAATACCTCTGTAGATCAGCGACAAATGTACCAGGAGCTTCTTGTCCGCAAACATATTGCTTAAGAGATGTGGACATCAGCTGTATACAACAATCAGCTAACGTTTAATGCGCTTGCTTCTCGTCTACTTGAAAGTTCGGATCGTAGCATCGCTCCTTTCTAAGTAGGAAGTCGCGAAATAAAGGATGATGCAGACGGAGTGGGCAAGTTTGGTCCTTTAGGATATCTAGAATAGAATGAAAATTATCTAGTGTCTGATGTACATCTTGTTACGAGGCGTTAACTAATTTGCTTAAGGATTAGGTCGAAAGCGGAGAGAAGAGAGTTATAATGCTTCCAAGCAAGCTTTTGAGTTTGTAACGCAGCTCTTCTGCCTCTTCAGCAGTGTAGTCCGGAGAAATCAAGTGCCGAAGAACAGTAAGATAAATCTCATTCAGGTGCTTTTCGGCCGTATTAATAGCAGGTTTTCCTTCATGGATGAACCGGCATGCAGTTGCCGTCTAAATAAACAGCCCACTTGCACTATTGACCACACTCTCGAATATCTGCTCACCTGGCTAGCTATTGCCTAGAGAGCGTCCACCGGCAATGAAATTGAGGTTGTACCATAGAAAGATACTAATGTCATGGTCTATAATTGACGGTGATATGTTATGGAGTACAAAGTCCTGGCGTTCAGCATTTAGGATCTGAGAAGAGCTGTAGAATCGTTCTAATATCGACCTCGCTATCGCACTCATCAAGGGCATCGATTACAAGCATATATGATAACGGACATGAGCTGCTGTCTGGCCTTGATAACGGACGGAGGATGGGCTAGCGCCACTGGTCGCGGAAAGACTGGTTTGCAATATCATTCTGCTTTATAATAGCATCAGAGATAAATTGTTGGATTTGCGGTACTTTGCGCGCAAGCTGTACAGCAAGACTCGTAAAGAACTTGCGAGCATAGCCAGCATCTCCACCGCCTCTTAAGAAGAAAAAGCTCGCCCCAAGGCGCTTTTGCTTAAAGTATTCACCGACGACAGTGCGCGCAATCGTCGACTTTCCTGTACCGGCTAAGCCGTTTAGCCAGAAGATGCACCGCTCATCCTGTCCAGCAGCCCTGCTATATATTTTTTGTAGCAGGTCGACTCGGGTATCGGAGAGGCAGGTAGGTAAGTGTTGTTTGTTATATGAATTAAACAGCGCATCGGCAGCGGATGGAAGACGATCAAGTCCTGAGTTACTAGTAGCGCTCAGATTGATTGTTATAGAAGATGTCAAACCGTAGTTCGACGCTTACCCTTTATAGGTTTGTCGATCTCCTCCCGGAGCCGCTTTAACGCCTTGTCTCTTCTTTCGCCGTATAGGAGAGGGATTTAGATATCAAAAATGCCAAATAGCGAGTATGCCCCGTCTTCTTCGCGCGTGGTTTCTGCCTATAAGGAATTTTCGTTATCTCGTAAATTTGTCGCTCTAAGGTTCTCTTATCCCCTAAACTGTCTCCTTCTTAGGAGAAGAACTCAACCGAGTCTGGACCAGGGGCAAGAAGCTCTTGGAGGGTCCAACCCCGGGTAAGCCATCTGCTTGACAGAAAAGTTGTTTCCTAAGTATACTTGGAGAACCGATCGCTTGCTTTCAACTCCCTTGTCGAAACATCGGATAGATAGACGTAGCATTTAGCCGCATTCTGGTACCAGCGAAACATTAAATTGATAGCCTCCTGAAGCTTAACGCTATTTGATTTGTCGATACAGCAGGTGTCGACCCAAAAGTATTGTAAGCCGTTGCGCCTGGCCTGTTCTCCACAGAAACGGATCTTGTTATAGCCAGCTTTGCTCTTGCTAGTCCCATCCATCAGGTCTCTAAATGTAACCTCATCCGTATCCGCTACCCATGTGTGCGAAAGGATAGCATATTCGGGAAGATCGTCGCTAATGAGGTCCTTAGTCAGGCTAAGCTGGCCAGCGGTTTTAAATTATGTTACATATAACATGACTCATAAGCGAGCCATGCACTTTCTGCAACACAACCAAGACATCACCAAAGACATCAGCACCGACATAAACAACTCTAAAGACAGTAGTCGCAGTCACGAACAAAATAATGACGATATTGAGGATGACAATGACCCACGACCTGTAAAACGGCGGAACTTCTCTCATGTCACGAATCACGTGCTGATTAGAATCTCCAGCTATTGGTTCACAAGGACAAGTTTTAGGTGATTGTATTCATGTCTGTCTGTCTGTCTGTCTATCTAAGAATGAAGCCTAAGAAAACAGATCTTGAATCTCTGGTTAGTAAGCACTAACACGTGATTTATATCAGATATACTCTCACACGTGATTGCACATTTGTCTAAGTGACCTCTTTGTAGCCTGATACCTATTTTCTCTGATCGCTCGAGGATGCTGACAAATTGTGACTAAGCTGGCGCGTCATGGGTATTTCTTGCTGTGTAATACAGCTTAGTATATGATCTTACTGATCTGATTTATCGTGAAAAGTATCTGTTCTTCCTAGCTAAAATAAACGTGTAATTTAAAGTACAAATATAACTGAGTAAACCACGTGATTTAGACTAACATACCCCCTTACATGATTACGCGTGAAGGTAGATCTAAAAGTAGAAGGAAAGGTCGAGTAAGTAAAGTATTACGGGCTAGGTCTTAAAGTTTAAGTAAACTAACTATATTAGACTAGCTAAGAATTCTCTAAGGAGAGAAAGAAGGTAATAAGGTTAGAGAGCTTTAACAGAGGTAAGCTCTCGTACGAAGCCAAGGTTACTATAGGAACGGCGACGGCCTAAGGCCTAGTATATAATCGGGTCTTAACCCGCTATACTAGGCAGGTTCAAGCTAATATTATAGCCGAAAGAGAGCGTATTAAGTAAGAGAAAGAGTAATATAAACTTGAGAAAGCAGTTAAAAAGACTCTAGGAAAAAAGAGAAGGAGGAGAGAAAGATACAGCGAGAAATTAATACCTAGGTACGGCTCGAGGTAAAGGTAAGAGATAGAGTAGACAAGGCGACTGAAAAACCGGGTGTGCAAGGCAGTAAAAAGTTAGTAGGCAAGTCTAAAAGATCACTGGTAGTTAGACTTAAGATAACTCCTGATTTTCAAGCTTCTTATAGAGCCTTAGAAGCAGTCTAAGTAGATTTAGACACTCCTTTATAAGAGAGGGTCCCTTTAGTCACTAGATCTAGTCGACCTCGAAAAACTCCGCAACGCTTTATACACTAGCTTTAAAATCAATTATAGATATAATTCAACCCTATACGATACTAAATTATAGGTCGTGAAATGATGTGGTTATTAAGAAGTGAATTGTCGAGATTTTAAGGGCGACTGTCAGGAGCGGCTATAAGCCTTTTACCACTCAGCTAAACTGACCAAAAGGTATAATATTCGCGGTTGCGCGAATAGGCTTATTACTGTATATAACACTCATGTCGGAAATGCCAGTCACGTGATACAGTTCCTGACAGCGACGCCGTGCATTGAGGTGGGGCGTGCACTGAGTTGGGATCTCGGTAACTGCTTTCAATAAAATACCCGACAGTACTATGTACTGCACAGTAACAAAATAACCTATTCTCTTAAGCATCAAGATATTCCTGCCTAAAATGTTCAAGTACCTTCCCTTGAGCTCGACTCCCGAATTGCGACAAATTCGGTTCCTTAAGCTACTCCCGGCTTCGTCCTTCAATGCCCCTATTAATTGCACAATATTTGATGGCTCTCTCCAAGCCCCTCCTCACTATGAAGCCCTCTCCTACGTCTGGGGGACAGAGTCAGATAAATCGAAAATCTGCTTGATGTATGACGCCGCACAATCAAATGCGGCGAGCAAGGCAGACATTGAGAATCATATCCCGCGAACCGGCACCGGTCTCAACTTCGAAGTGACGCCCAACCTCGCATCTGCACTCCGTCATATCAGAGACGACAAGTTGTCGCGAACATTGTGGATAGACGCAATATGTATCAATCAAGTGTCAGCAGAAGAGAAGTCACACCAAGTAGCGCAGATGCGCCAGGTCTACCTCTCAGCCCAACGAGTGATCATGTGGCTTGGCCCAGAACTCTCTTCCTCCAGCTCCCTTGCTATCGAATTTCTCCGTAGCATGCGCACGGCGAAAGATGAACAATCTCAGTACGTCTATCAGGAGGCTGATAGTCCCGCTTGGTTTGCATGTGATGATCTTTTCCTTAAACGACCATATTGGCGCCGCTCGTGGATCCTGCAGGAGGTACTACATAACAGACCTGTGACTGTGCATGTGGGAAAGAATGCTCTAGATATCGATGACTTCTTCCAACTTTTCAAGAAGTACTTTACCTTTCGAAAGGTCTTGACCAGCCTGACAATGAGCGGCTTGTCCCTAGAAGAACAAGCGAGGCTTGCCAAGGAACCAGAGAAATTGAATAAAGTGATTGCGAATGACATGTGGTTTCGAGCATTAGGAACTACAGAGTCGATGCCGGATGCTCTAGTGTATATGCGCCCTCTATTTCAGGATCCTGAATACCTCCCACGTCTTGGCCACTTGCTGTACACCTTCCGAGATCAGGGTGCGAGTGTTCCTAAAGATAAGATATACTCTCTGTACGGAATGGCGAAGCAAGAGTACGACATTGAGATTAACTACAACGAGGATCCTGCGGAAGGTGCCACCCTTACAGTCCGAGATCTGTATATGCGGACAACAAGGCAATTGCTGGCCAATGTGCTAGTCGTGCTCCTGTGGATCGAATCTCCACAACGGAAGATCGAAAGTGGACGAGATGGTATCAACTTGCCCTCTTGGGTGCCTGATTTCATGATGGAGCAGCATTTGAGCGCGAGGTGCTTGTACACGAAAAGTACACTCTTCTGTGCTTCGAGAGGTTTTCCAGATGGGTTATGGAAAAGGCCATTTGCCAATAAAGAGGACGATCTCAAGAGGAGTGGCATCTTTACTATAAGAGGAGTGCATGTCGGGAGTATTACAAATACACGAAAGGTGCACGCTACAAGGGAGTGGTCTGATGATAAAGCTGCACAGGGCTGGGACATGCTGAGATTATTCTGGTATGAACCGATAAGACACTTGAATGCTATGGATACAGCGATGTCGAATGAAGCTGTCCCTGAGAGCGTGATGTCATCAGCGACCTTCGAAAACACAAGTTGGGGTCCTTGTAAGGCAGAGCGAGGAGACATCATAATAGTCGCGGCCGGCAGTAACATCCCCCTAGTTCTAAGGAAGGAAGGGGAGGGGTTTCTATTTGTTGGCGGTTGTTGGTTACTGAAGTCGCAGATAAATCTGTCTGCATTGCTAGAGCCAGAGAAGAGTAGCAAGCAGGAGGGTTTCGATGAGATTATGTACGGCAGTATTGTCAAGGAGATTGCTGCAAAGACTTGTGTTGTAGAGGAATTCGAGTTATACTAGGTCATTAGTGTAGCATCTTCTGCTGAAGCACTAGATTTGGCTTAAATGAGCCTTTGAAGAAGCCATCGTAATTTCTAGCCCCGTTCCAGCCCAGACGGTTGTCAACAAAGCAGACAATTTCTTCTCGTTCATTCAGGAGCTTGCGATCAAATGTCAATCACTCATCCCAAATGTTCTCTCTACAATGAGTACTTGAGACCCTATTGAGACCCGCTCGTTTGAGTTCATACAAGTAATTAGGTTAATTTGTGACTTCGAAAGATTCGATGCTATTGTGAGAAGCTGACTGCCTTGAGTGATGTTAAGAGAATCCTCGAAGGCGCCGTCGTCAGAAAAGGATGCGTTACAGGTTAGCGCGAAGCGCCTCCATGCTAAAGGCAGCAGCTTTATCCTGAGCTGGTGTGAAGCTGCAACATGATGACAGAGAAATAACTAACCGGAATCAGTCTAGTACTGACTCTGTGTGGCTGGCTTGCACAAAACTTAGGAGAGTGTACAAAGAGGATACCGGAATCGAAGCCTACTGTATCTATGTGGTGGAGATTTGAGACTCCTAAACTATAAAGTTTTTTCGGCACACCGGTTTTTTCGGCACGCAGGGATGGACGTAAGGTATGTTGTCAGCAGTGACATCGTGCCCACACTTGGGCCGGGGATGAAGATGAGGCTGGCGACGAGGCTGACGATAAGGCTAACGCTTAGATTTCTAAGAATTAACCCTAACCCTAATTTACCCGCGTTATACGAATAATAAATAGATTTAATTAATTAGTAGAGTAAAAAACACGACTCGTATATAAATACGACTCGCTTATAATGTACGTTATCGACTAGTCGATCTTATTTACTGTCACGACCAGTAATCGGTCCTAGAGTGTAGGAGGCTACTTTATAGCCTCGGGGTCTGATTAGGCGTACGGGGGTAGAACGGCCCGGTTAGCTGAAGAATGTTAGATCACGTGACTAGTAGAAAGTCACGTGGCTGATAGTCCTGATAGCGGAACTGTAAGGAACTGTAAGGAACTGTAAGGAACTGTAATAGTAGGGAATTACGATTTAAATATAAGGTTAGATTACTATAGAAACTAATCTCTACCCTTCTTCTCTAATTCTCCTACTACCTTAATATACGAAACGTATCTATTTTACCTCCTACGTAGATAGCTAAGAACCTTAACGATTATCTCTACTTCTTAAATCGGATAATATTATAATTCCTAGTTCCGCTACCTACTCTATTCGGCCGGTCCGAGACGGTAGCGACTCTGTCAGGAGCGGCCATAAGCCTTTTACCACTCAGCTAAACTGACTAAAAGGTATAATATTCGCGGTTGCGCGAATAGGCTTATTACTGTATATAACACTTATGCCGGAGATGCCAGTCACGTGATACAGGTCCTGATATGATACCCCCCCTTAGTAGTCTCGCCCCGAGACTTAATATATATAGTCTACTATAAGAACTTACCGCGTAATATCCTATTACCGGAGCCTTCCTCGATAATATTATCAAGTTATATGACATATCACGTGACTTGCTACAGTCTGATATCATTCCTAGAAAATACAGGTTCTTTTAGCTATAAAACCTCGCCTTGATCACCTATTCTATACGTACTACTTTCGTCCGACATAGTGTAAGTTTAGTGACTCTTAGTATAACTTGCCTACTAAAAAACTAGTGTCGAGCCGCGGATTAAGATCTTAGATTAGGGAGACTAGTAACCGCGAATATTCTGTCAGGAGCGGCTATAAGCCTTTTTCCACTTAGCTAAACTGACTAAAAGGTATAATATTCGCGGTTACGCGAATAGGCTTATTACTGTATATAAAACTCATGCCGGAGATACTAGTCACGTGATACAGCTCCTGACAGACTCGGACCCTAGAGAATAGCTCCGGGTTTTTAGGTAAAACCTAGGAGAGAAGAGAATAGAGGAAATCTAAATCAGGTTTCTAATATAATACCCCCTCCTAGGACTCTTATCTTTAAGAGTTAATCGTGTAAGCTACGGTTAGCTTTCGAAATAGACCGCTCGCTTAATTTATAGCCTTCGTATTTATACGTTCTACCGTAGAGCTTCGGGTATCGAGATATATACTTCTTAGGCTCTTCTACTAATAATTTATAGATAAGGTCGTTCTCTTTATATCTCCTTTATATAGCAGCTACGTGTTATCGTAGCGTCTCTACTAACTATAGTTAAGTTACTATAAAGTAGTAAATAACTAAGAGTAAACTTTATCGTTACTATATATACTTCCCGTCTCTATAGATAGTAACTATATAGTACAGGTATAGTCTCTATCTAAGCCGTAGTATTATAGGAGGGTCACGTCAGGTAGTAAGCTATAAGTATAAAAGAATAGGTAGGTTTAGTAATAGGATCTAGTATTAAGAAGGGAATAGAGTTAAAGTAATAATCGTTAAATAATCGTTAAAGTAATCGTTAAGTAAGGGGGTGGTTAAAATAGTAATAAGTGTCCTGGTCCTCTTAATAAGAATATAAAAAATATTAAATACAGCAGTAGTAATCACGTGCTTAGCGTGCGTCCACGTGATCCCACGTGATCCCCACTATAATATTTCTCTAGTTTAAGTCGGGAATTATATTTTATAAGTATTTCGAATATATTACTTATAACCTTCTTATAGTAGGTATCTTTATCGGTAAAGATTAGGATATCGTCGAGATAGATAATAATATACTTATCTAGTAAATCTCGTAGAATATATTCGTTCTATTTCTAGTATATAGCCGGGGTATTTATTAAGCCGAATAGTATAACCTGCTATTCCTATAGTTCTCCTCCGGGTAAATAGAAAGTAGTAAGCTACTCGTAGCCTGCCTTTATCCGGATCTATCTAAACGTATTATATTAGTTAATCTTTATATATTTAACGGCTTTACCTAGTATATCCTATAGGAACTA
>LLCE01000200.1:0-47907 GCA_001414415.1 Hymenoscyphus repandus | reverse complement strand
ATCCTTGGATCGCTTACTAGCTTGTAATTGGTCCTTTCTCCTATATCAGTCCAAGGTCTCCTGGAGATAGTTATCTCTTGAGCCTATGGTCTTGGTACTGCACGTGATTTATTCCGTGATTGTGACAGGTGTCCTCTGCTCGCTTTACAGGGGCGTAGTTATACCTGATAATAAAATAGTCGTCCTTCCTATAGCGCAGACACTGATGGTTCTCTCGGCGTTGCTCTAGGGTTTCCTAGCTCACCTACTTGGCTCTAGGTCGCTTTCTGGTGTCGGCTCGCTGCCGGTTCGATAGGTTCCCGGAGGCTACTAATTACGTCGACGGTTACTAATCTATAGCGTCCTCCTAGGCAGGTTCTTCTCGAGTTAGGACCGTTATGCCTCCTCTACCCTGTTATCTCTTTATTCTCTTGATCGTGTCTAAGTCGTCTGACACCCTCTGAATTATAGCGATAAAGCTGGAGTACTCTACCGGCTCTTCCCTCCCTACTAATTAGGTCCTGAGCTCTAAGCTGAGTGCTGCCCGTATATATCCCTTCTTAACTCCGTCTGAAAAGTCCTATCCTCCGGCTTCTAACAGCTTCTGCTCGAATATTTACAGGAAGTCCCTAAAAGGGGTACTGCCCTATATTCTTGTATTTACCTACTCGAGGGCCCTCTAAGGGATCTGCTCGTCGTAGAAGGCTGCGTCTAGTTGTTTAAAGAATATAACTATAGTAAGAGCGTCTCCCTTCCGTTCCGTTATCTCGATCCACGGAAAAATTCGCTCTGACGCTTTATCTGATAGCCGACTAAAGGCGTACCAGACTTATTCCGGCTAGCCGCTAATTACGCTTTAATCAATCCGTAGTTTAGCACGTAAGTGCCCCCTAAACGCTAGGTAAGCTGCTTTGCTTACCCCGTCGTACTTATCCGGGTAAGATAAAGAGTGTTTAGCGCTCCGCTAGCTACTCGGTCCCGATTCTGTAACGACTATAGCTGGTATAGGCGTCGATAACGCTCTTAGTGATTCTGGAGTCCGTAGGGACTCACGTAAGTCCCGTAGCGCTCCTATGAGCGCTGCGTTGATTTCTTGCTGCTGTTGATGCTGACTTAGTACCTATTCGGCGCTAAGTTCTACTCGAGGCGCACCCGTCGAGGGAGCGTTCGCTATTTCTTCGACGAAATCGGTTTATATCCTTCTTAGCAAGTACTAGTACCTTTAAACCAGCTAACTGCTCTTAGATAGAGTCGGTCTGTTTACGACTTAATATCGGAACGTCTTCGGTATAGTTATTCTACCGAGTAAAACTAATATATAAATAATCGTACTCAAAGTGTAAGGGTCTATACTCGATTAGCTCAGACAGTATAGGGTTGAATGACTATAATTAAGTACGATGGAGAGTCAGCTAACCTGCGCTCTCCGTTCTATGTAAATGCCAGGTGGACAGCGCTCGTTGCCACGGTGACGCGGTCAATGCGTCGAGTCGAACTTGAGTCGATGTCGAGTCGGCGCCGGTCTACTGGCGCCCCACTACTGAGTCAGTTCCGCTATGGCACCGACATAGCTACCAGGAGGCTTGACCTCTGACATAGACAGCAAGCACCTAGTAAGACCTACGTCAAATCTCTGTGTATAGCCTCCTTGGTTCTTCTAGATATTATAGGATAATCTGTTCGAATATCCTTAGATCTTATAGGAGAATGAGCTTAAATGTCCTAGAGAGGATAGGAGACTGATATATAATCTCTTTTCTTAGAGAAGACAATAGTCTAGATCCTCGGACAGTGGTTAGAGTTTTGACCTACGCTTGTAGACAGTACAACCTTTTCGGATGTGTATATCATAACGTGCGTCATTTTCTCCAAGCAAATTCCGTATGCAACACGGTGGCTTTGCAAATGGATGCCCACTGGTAAATTGACGCCCAATACGCAGGGGTGCTTGACGACAAAGCATTCGACAGCCTTATTTCGGTGTCGGCCTAGCTTTCCTTCCCCTTCCCCCATCCGCTCTCAATTGCTCTTTTCATTGTCAATCATCTCTTCAATTTGATATTCAATTTGTCGATAGGAAAGCTTCGAGACACGAGAACATTTATGTGGGCGTCTTTGCTGCTTATGAAAGGACACTGCAGATATTGAGAGCACTATAAGTTCCTACATTACCCGGTCCAGTTCCCGAAAATTTGGGCTTCTCCCACCTCAGTAGTGAAATGGCGTTCCCTAATGCCCGTAGATCCCAACTATCGCCAGGTTCGACGTAGGAGAAGCGGCATGACGTTCGCTCGGGAAAAGAGGATATATCTTAGTCACAAATACAGCAAAGAAATGGGAGTAGCACAAAGGTTATTTATATCAAACGCTTCAGAACGAAAGATTGGTCAACAATAGACAGCGGAAGCCGGAGTATTCCCTCAGCTTGTCAGAGAGCGAAACCAATACCATCGAAGACGGCACTATCATCCACGCAAAGCCCCTCGATTAAACCCTAGACACATCGGCAGTGCACTCGATAAACGATGAGATCGAGTTCGATACCCAGAACATCACGGTCACTGCCGATGGCCTTTCTGTAGTAAATGAGACGGATATGAATGCACCACAAAAGCGACTCAGGCTATGCCTCAATTGAGGGACAACTTCGTGGCTACTTTTGTCGAGGAGCTACTCTGAATCTCATATAAACGTACAGATGGTCTGGAGACTACAGGAACCGAACCTTCACAAGTGAACGCGAAAGATGCCGCAGAACTACTCCGCATATTCTCCTTCGTACTGGGCGAAGAGTCCAAACGACTTAGAGCAAAAGAAGTCTGCTACTTTCATCAGGCAGCAGCGTAGGTAAGACATCATCTCCTACTCGATTAGCAAGAACCCAGAAAGTTATGTTGGCAGTGCTTGTTCTGTTCCCAACCGACTGGACTAACCATAATGCTTCAGCCGTATTATCCCAGTGCTCAGAAGCACTATGACTGCTGATCTCGCAGACGAGGACCATTTTAAGAAATGTTTGAAGGGTAAATTCAGGCCCATCGGCTCGACAGAATTATGTAATGGCTTACTTCCAACTCAACCGCTTTCAACTATCCACAGATCATGCCTCTCGATGATCTCCAAGAATCGAAATTGAATACGGAATATAATGACGAGCAGCACCTCCTAGACGTATAGCCCGAGGCACACAACTTCCTCGTTGAGAGTAAAGCCTACTAGTGGTTGGTTGAACGACTACAGAGACAACTAGCTATCGAAAGTGCTGACGGGCTAAACTTTAGTTTAGTTGGGGCCCGAGCCAGCTTGTTGAGATATCTGTCTATTCAAGGGAACAAAGGGATTAGATACAACGGCAGAAGGAATACGGCGAGCTTTGAGCTTCTCTGGGGTCCAATTAACTTTTACAGGATCAATTTCCTGAAAGAATGGAATGCGTGCATAATGCTGGCGACGTACCTGACATTGGCGACACCATGTTTAATGGCTTAGAAGCAGATGCTCAACTTGTTCGCAATATTTTCAGCAAATGTGGGGTGCAACGGGTATAGAGATCATGCAAGACATACAAGAGGCAATAAAGAATCATATATTGGGAAGAAATATAATGCCTCAGTGTAAAATAGCAACATTCTCTTTTGTATACGTTCGATATCCTGCTTCAATAATAATTCCCCTAACTTGAAGGTATCCGAATTCATGAAGCTATAGTTCTTTTCTAGTAGATTAGATAATTATTGGCACTTTTCTTCATTAAATTATCTTTCAGTAGTCGTAAGAGGTGCGTCAAAACTCTACATACACCCACCCTTCCTGAGGTGGCCTTCATCTGTTGAAATATACACTGGTAAGCTGACAGATATGATTCAATGCCAACGAGTTGCTAATGTAGACGTAAAGGTTCTCGAAACATAGATTACCACGCGATTGATGAACCAAGGAAGGCAAAACGCGCGACACGAAACTGCGTTGTGGAGAAAGCGTCAATAAGAGGTGGAATGTTTATTAATCGGGGGGATACTTTCGCCAAGGGAGTGAGGGATACACCTCTGCGGCTCACTGATCCCCCGATACACGAAAGGTGGACCTTGACAGCGAAATAGATAATGGCAACACTGTTTGACACCGAGGATAGGGTATGATGGCTCGTTGATAGCGCACATGCCCTATTGCACCTTACATCCACTCAACTGTATTGAGTGTATGTCCCCATAAGCCAACTATTTAATCTACGACAGTTCCGATATGTGAAACCCACGACAGACCAAGGAGATTCCATGTCTGCCTTATTGCATAATAGCAACAGAAAGATGGTGACTTTTGAGAACTCATCCATATGGGAAAAAACAACTATGACAGAAGCGTAAGAAATAGCGACAGCCGAAGACACAGCTACTACCAAGAGAGTAGGAACAGAGAGAAGTATGCCAGAAAGTCTGCTCCAATGTCTAAAGTAGAACATAAAACAAAAATTATCTATTCATGCCACAAAGATCTAGTCCGAGAGATATAACATACTTTGGAGCTGATAGAAGCATATCACGTTAAGATTAAGACCCTCCCAGGAATCGAGCTACCCTTCACCAACCGGGGCAAACCGGAAGGCTTTGATTTTATGGATGTCTCCGATGGCCCTAGAATCATCTGACCGCTGGTGTATACATTAGAACCTAGTGGCAGATGCTGGATAGAATTCACAAGAGGTATCGATGCTATAAAACTCTTTGGAGAAGGGGTTGGACAACTTGTCAGAAGATCTGAAACCTCTAACATGATCTGCAGGTATTTTCAGACTGTACCAATGGGACCAAAGATATACCAGAAGCCATTTCCGTATGTGAACGGAGCCAACATCTTCGCAAAGAGTAAAAGATTCAGGTGGAGCTGGCCGAATAGAGGGAATCCGAGGCAGCTCACTGCTGGTCATAAATATCACAACAATGATGAGGAACCCTTGGAATTTTCCCGTGACAGTAGTGTTGGCACAAGTAACATGTCAGGTTCTAATGTTGGGTGAAATTATGAAGATTTGAATATCGTGAGCAGTTAGGTTCTATGAAGTGGTTAGCTGAAAATATGAAAAGGTGTATGTTTACGTGTATCCCTGGATTTTCATATAATGATATCTAGAATAAAATGCTTGGATCCCTGTCTTCATGAAGGATAATTGGACAGATTTTCTTACCCACCACATAATGTTATGCCTTTCGAAATTTGTCATAAGAACTTGGGTCAAAACTCTACATACACCACTCCTTATTCTCCTAGGCATTATAACAATCAAATAGAGTATCCTTGAATTTATAGGAGGGTGAGCTTAAATGTTCTGAATAGGATACTCTAGGTCTTTGACCAAAGTAGCTAGGTAGGTGTACCTAGAATTTCGACGCACGCTCTTACCAGCCATGTTAGGAAAAACTGTTTTATTCTTTAATGAAGCAAAACGGAAGACTTCAGGAACACGACACCCTACTGTTCGTGGAATTCAAACATCTGTTCCTACAATTGAGCTAGCTCTATTGACAATGAAACTTGTATGCCTACACTTCCCATGCACACGCTTCTATTTACCTCCTGATTTTCTTGAATCGATTCCAACAATAATTCAAATGCCCTCTACTCCCGTTTTGGCAACTTCGGATGACAAATTAACCGAATCTAATTTTGCTTGGGGAACGATAGACTCCTTCTACCAACCCACCTCCAGCACCTGTCCCTAGGTCCAAGCAACATGGACCTCCAATACATGTTTTCCTTATCGACGGCCCATATCGCGTGGGCATGAATTTTGAAAATAACGACCCCGACATTGTCAGCATTGATACAACCACGCTAGCTACCTTGCTTGATACCACGGATGATATCGAGGTTCTCGAAAGCAAAGAAGAGTGATACCACATCCCCCTCACGTTCTTTAGACCTCTTTGCCATCATATTGCACGTCATTTTGGCCTTCGTGTGGTTTTTCGTTAAGGATACTCCATTTGCGCTGGACATGCGAGAAAAGCTCATATCGTGTGGGATATGGTGGATAGGCAGAGTGCTTATAGAAATTGGATATGGACCTTGGCGACAGGGATGGTGTCGATGTTGATTAGAGGCGTATTTATAAGTGCCATCTTCGGACGGTATTCAAGGATGAATCGAGATATCTAAAAACGTTGAGTGGAAGCGGCGTTGTGAAGGTGGGATTGTAGTGTTCTGTGATGAAAGATCCACAGCGTGGAAGCGAATTAAATATTCATCTAAAATCACAAGTATCTGCGGCAATTCCCTCGAGCCGTTCATTTTCCTTCTTCCGCTCTGCCTCCTGCCTCTTCATTCTCGCACTTACCCATGGCATTCTCTCTCCCTCGATCTTCCACCCCTCCAACCCTTCCCCATCCCCCACATCTAGTTCCCTCAAAGTCTTCTTCTCCACCAAACTATACTTCCCATCCTCTCTATCGAAATTAAACGGTTCCTTTAATATCACTGGTGGATTCGTGATTACCCTAGGAATTCTGAGCAGGTTTTCAGAAGCAGAGTGCAGCATGAGAGGATGTATAAGGTAGACATCCCCGATTTCACCGGTGGCTTCGATGATAGATTCGGTGCAAATTCTGGAGGTATCGGCTGCGAGGTCTTGGAAAAATGTGCGGATTTCGGTGGAGTCTGTTGTGGGTCTGAACCATGGGGTCAGACCAGAAGGATTTTGATGCTATTAGATATTAGGCTGACAACAAAAAAGTAGGTAGATGGGGTATACAAGGTGTTGTGCTATGTGCTTGATGCTGTCACAAGCAATAGCAGTACCACCTCCGTGAGGTTTGATGTCGCTCCAGAGAGGGATGACAAGAACTGCTTGTTCAGGACTGTCCACTGTTGAAGTTGAATTAGCTAATATGGAAATTGGAAAAAGTGATTGAATCGTGGACTTACAGTAATGAACAAAGAAGTCACCGTCAACATGCCAACCATCAAGTCCTCTCAATCGTTCCCCTTTCTCCATCTCTTCTATATTCTTACTGTCGAATTCTTCTCTTCCCACATTGACGATAAATCCATCACTCCAGCTTCTATAGATCCCATTGTCTTTATCTGTTATCCTTGCATCACCTTCCTCTTCACTTCCACCTTCAGGAGCAAGCAACTGACATATAGCACTCCAAGCTCTTGGCGAGAATTCTTTGACCGAGACATGCTTGTGCCAAGGCATATTGGTACGTTCAGTTGTCCAGGTGCTTTTGTCAGTAGGCGACATGCCAAGTCTTGTCCATAGGTTCGATGTGAAGGAAGATGCTTGGTCGCGTGTGAAGCACGAAGGAACTTTGATGTAGCCATGTTCTAAGAAATGTGACTTTTGAGCTTCCGAAAGTGTGTAACCCTCGTACTGGTTTGAATTTGAGGTAGACATCATGTTTGTATCAGATATACTTGCGAGAGATGGAAATACCAACTCCTTTACTTTATATCTTAGAGATGATAAATCAATTTCTAGACGTGCTGGGGAGCTTCTGTATATGCAAGTTGTCTATTTAACCGGCACTTGCGGCTCGTCTAGTGAAGCGCGAAGATGCTGAGTTGAGCAAGTTGTAGTGTTTGACGAGAACCAACAGACACACCTCTACTTTCGAGAGGGCTTATGAACAAATCGTATTTATCCGGCGGGGGGTTCAACACGTGGGATGCACGTGATGGGTAGCGCTTGTACGAATGGAATAAGGACTTCGGGCAAGTTCTTGAACCAATAAGAAAACAGAATTTTACGACAAGGAAAGGACGAGTAGTTGACCAGGAGCCACGAACGCGGCTGTTGAGTTGCAATCAACCACTGAAACGGCAGATATGCAACAGAAACATATAGCGAGAAAGATAACACACGACAGAAGTGCTTGTACAAGCCCTCCGAGCTGCAATAAATACTTCTTGTCTTCCAACGAGATAGTAATATAGCAATTTAATGCGCCAAAAGCTCAGAATACGACAGTTACAATGCTTCCTCTTGTTATTTCTCAATGCCATCTAGTATGAAAGAAGCGAGCAAGTATTCGAAATGTAGTGCCTTGAACTTTCATGAGATCACCCGCCTTAACTTTTGTGAGCTATTAATATAAAAACAATGTAAGTGAGCCTAAGAAACAGTTTCCTCTCGACGAGAATCTATGTCTGTTTTCGTTTGACAACATTAAGTGATATGTGCTGTCAAAAGCAAAATTAGCCGATTGTAAGAGAAGGACGAGTTGTGATGAGATAAAACGGTCATTCAATATCCCGACATGAGATAAATATAGTCTTGATCTAGATGATCTACCAAGCTTTCTCTCGCCCACCAGATTGAATACTTTGCGACTGAAAATATCCAGTATTCCTCTGGTTCCCTAGCTGTGAAGGATGAAGACGTCGATATTTCGGCGGGTACATGTACACCGCGAGTAGTTAAAAACGGAAATCGACAAAGTAGCAATCTCTGGCTCGTGTAGAGAGTGGAATGTGACGCTTTTCGGCTTGACAATGGAATGGTTACATACTCTTTACAGGTGTCATGAGAAATTCGTTATTTCAATAAGGGTCATAACTTGTAAGCTACTAGCAAATAACTTCACTTTCGACTGCCCCGAACTACAGCCCAGAGCCTTAGGTTGAAGGTCAAAGTCGATCTCGTTCTTGTTCAATAGGTTAATTATGGATTCGATTGTCCTAAGAATCGCGCAGGGAGAACCAAGTGGCATATCGCAAAGCATAGTAACCAGTAGAAATTTCAGTATCTAACATGGCGAGCATATCGAATACATCAAGGATCCACGTTGTTGAGATGAGGCTGAAAGAGGTCGTCGGGGTCAGTTCTTCCTTCTACCGAATTCACCAAGAATCGAGAAGCGCACACGGACCGCGCATCTGGACCCACTCGCTAGTCCACCAATGGCACGCGGCTACGGCCGTTTCAAGCTCTGAATTTGGTAAACGCGATCTCGTCGGTCAAGGCTCTCAGCTTTTGAAGGAGAAAAGATACCTCCGTACACTTGATTTGACCTTTGCCATCCCACCTCATCTCCTCCACTACCACCTACAACTTCCTTCTCGATTCCGCACGTCTCTCTATTCGCGCATAGAAATCATTTCTTGTGATACCACTCTGCGTCTTCCGCACCTTCAATCTCTGTAAAACATGGCTCAAGTAAGTTATCTCCATCAACAGCTTCACTTTTTGGACATCATATTTCGAGCCGCGTATCTATACATCTTGTCAATGGCAGGGCTGCAGTCGCATACCAACACATAGACGAGCTAGATGAAAATAAATCACTGACCTCCTTTTCTTCACAGCAACGCCCTCACGCATACAACAATCCAAACTATCTGCCGAACGGAGCTGCTGGACACACCGGATTGCCACCCGGAGCGGCACCTCTTCTTCCCAACAATGGTCGAATCATTCAGCAAGGAGGCGTGAGAGTGCTCTGCGTTGCAGACGTGCGAGGTTCGTACGAAGATGAGGAGATATGTTCAAAAAGTGAAACTGACATTCCTTAGGAAACCTCAGATCTCTTAACGATTTGGCGAAACAGGCTCGCGCAGATCACATAATCCACACTGGAGACTTCGGTTTCTACGATGACACGTCTTTGGATCGGATCGCAGAGAAGTAAAGAACACCTCGGTCACAAGCCTCGCCACATGACTTCCGCTAACATGCAGTTCACAGGACCCTTAAACATGTTGCTCAATACTCCCCACTCATCACAGAAGCTGTGAAGAAGTCCATTGGCGCACCAGGTGGTCCAGTCAAGGCACGATTCCAGCCTAGCGAATTACCTCTCTCCGAGCTTCCACAATTCCTCAACGGCAGCCTGAAATTAGATGTTCCAGTCTATACGGTTTGGGGTGCGTGTGAAGATGTGCGGGTGCTAGAGAAATTTCGATCTGGGGAATACAAAGTTGATAAGCTACATATTATCGATGAGGCACGCTCTATGCTATTGGAAATCGGGGGTGTAAAGCTGCGATTACTCGGACTGGGCGGTGCGGTTGTGATGCACAAGCTTTTCGATAATGGCGAGGGGCGAACCACGATTGCTGGAGGTCAAGGTACTATGTGGACAACACTTCTGCAGATGGGCGAATTGGTAGACACTGCGAATCGCGTATACGATCCGACCGAGACTCGAATCTTTATTACGCATGCCTCACCAGCTCGCGAAGGTATTTTAAACCAGCTCTCCGTCACTCTGAAGGCCGACTTCTCGATATCTGCAGGTCTGCATTTCAGATATGGCAGCTCGTACAACGAATTCAGCGTAAACCCAACACTAGACCACTACCGTGGGAAGTTGGCTGCTTCAAAAGCTTCTTTCAACGATGTGTGGGAGACAGTCAAGGGAGAGGTACAACCAGCGATTTCGCAGAACGAGGCGCAACAAAACCTACTACAGAATGCACTTGGTATAGTCGACAAGATGCCTACTACCGCTCTCGGTGGGAACCCCTTTGGCGGGCCAGCTCCAGCCAGTGCTGCTGGAGCCGGGCAAGTTGATGAGAGTGCTTTCAAGAACATGTGGAATTTCAACTTGGCAGATGCGGCTTTCGGATGGCTTGTACTTGAGGTCCAAGATGGCAGAATTGGTACTGAGATGAGAGCTCAAGGTTTCAACTTCGCCCACCGGGGTGCAAAACAACATCCAGGTCAAGCACCACAGCAAGCTGCCCAAGCACCTTTGACTGGAACTGGAACCCCCGGCTCGAGCCATGCTCTTGTAGCAAATGCAACAACCGGTCCAGGTCAAAGATCTCCCGCGACCGCTCCACCTGCAGCTCAGCCATACAACCAAGGTCCACGTTCTCAGCAATCTCAACAGCAGCAACCAAGAGGCCCCCCCAGTCCAGATCGCCCTACTAAGTCCCCAGCTCCTAAGCCTACTACTCCTCAACCATCCAACGTTGTTAATCTACCAGGACCCCCCAATGCCAACAAGGAGAACGAGAAGTCGGCGACCAACGGAACTGCGTCTCATGATGCGACATCTCCAAAGAACCAGCAAGATCCAATTATCGGACTGTTTGTGATGAACGTTACCTCTGATGAAGCTGTCACGGAGATATTCAAGGATGAAGATAAACAGAAGATCGTCAGAATCGACAAATGGGGTCAGTCGAACAAAGTAGTCGTTTTCAAGACAGTAGAGGAGAGAGATGCCATTCTTGCTGATTTACCGGATGATGTGAAGTCGAGATCTGGAGAGGATCGAAGCCGCCCATTGGTCAAAGTTTTCCAACCTAGAGAAAATAAGTCCTTTGGTGCTAGCCGTGGTGGAGCCGGCAACTGGGGAAGCAGCAGAGGTGGAAGCAACTCGAATGCTCCTCAAGGTGGATATCGAAGTGGGGGTGGTGCAAGCGATAGTGAAGGTGGGCGAGGCCGTGGAGGTAACCGTGGAGGCCCACGAGGTGGAAGAGGTGGTGAACGTGGCCGTGGCCGAGGACGAGGATTCAACAAGAACGAATCATCCCCAGCGGCATCAAATGCGACACCTGCAGCAGGCGAGTCGTAATTACCATCGCCAAGGGTAGATACCTTTACTCTTTTCCGACATTCCGCCAAAAAGTCCTTATTTCCAGTACATCTTTTTCTACATGGTCCACGGGTTGTGGTCCTGAAGATGTCATCGGCCCTCTCATAATAGGTTCTCGGCCAACTATTACAGGTTTTTGATTTGGGACGGAGGATGGAGTTTACCTAGCTTATGCTTTCCATCACAGATATGATGTGGATGGGTGGCAAGATGATAGCTTCGTTTTTTCTCTGTACTTTGATCTGATCCTCCATTATTCGCATCATTTGATCGCCTCAAATAGTGTTGTGTGTATTCTAGTTTCTCGCCGAAAGACAAGAGCGCTTGGCTGGTGGTCGCGTGGAGCAGCATAGAAAATATCCGAAATTCTTTGTACATTGCTTTGATTGATTCTATTTGATTTACATTTTCTTGTGCCGTGCCTTTCTCTACACGTTCTACATATAATACATTCTTCAACCTCCAGTATGAATACGCCTTGGTCTACCCCAGTCCCTTTTCGCCACAATATCAGCAGAGCGGCTATGATTTGATAACTGGCTTTATCCCCTTATGAATCGCCGCAATCCCACCTGTCAAATCCTCCCACCCCTTCCCAGGAACCTCAAATCCAGCCTCCTTGATCATATCCCTGAACTCCTCCTGCTTTGGGTGCTTCTCAATACTCTCAACCAGATACTGATAACTTGCCCGATCCCCCGCAACAAGCTGTCCTATCAACGGTATCGCGCCGAAACTCCATCTCTTGTACACCGCATCGAACAATGGATTCGTGACGCCGCTGAACTCTAGACATGCGAATACTCCGCCTGGCTTCAGCACTCTATATGCTTCTCGCAGCGCCTTGGGTTTGTCGGTGAAATTACGAATGCCGAACGCCACGGTGTAGAGATCGATGCTGTTTTCGCTGACGCTCTGAAGGTTTTCGGCGTTTGCGAGGAGGAAGGAGAGACGGGGAGAATGTGCGTAGGAGGTATTGAGGGAGCGCTTTCGGCCTTCGGACAGCATGGAGGGGTTTATGTCGGAGATTGTTATGGTGGACTGGGGGGAGCCATTTATGTTTGTGGCGTGGTCGAGGAGGCGAAAGGCGATATCGCCGGTGCCGCCCGCGATGTCGAGCATGGTCCAGCCTGGGGAGGTTTGGGAGGTAGAGGCTCCAGGGTTGATGGAGCGAACGAAGTGATCTCTTGGGGGGGAGGGTGTTAACTTGAGCTTGAAAATTCGTTATGGCGCGGGAGAGGTTGTGCGTACTTCCATAACCTGTGGATTCCTAAACTCATGAAGTCGTTCATGGTATCATAGTTCTCTGCCACATTGCTGAAAACACCCGCCACTGACACTCTTTAGCACTACATCTTCAGCACTCAATTAATGCAAACAGCCTACCTCTAGCTTCCTTCTCTACCTCTGCGACAGTCTCAAAGCCAAAATGAGTCGTTCTCTCTTGGTTCGTGGGTTGGGAGGAGGGCTCGGCGCGGGCGATTGAGCTCTGCGTGAAGGGCCGTGATGTGTTGAGGCATTGGAAGCGCGTTGCGCGCAGGAGCGGGCGGAGAACTGGTCTTGTGCTCATACTTAGGCGTGGCAGTTTAAGCTAGTATTCTGGAGACCAAAGGGTTTGGGAGTGGCGCGTTGTGGTGAGGTGACGATGTCAAAGAAGATGGTAATTTTTGTCAGCCTTGCGCTCGGCTGTAGAGCTCTTGAAATTTTGAGTTGGTCACGTGCGAAGTGCTCAACTTCTAATTCATATTTTAATCTATGAGTACCAATATTAGTATATGTATACAATTCCTATGTAGATTATTATTCTTTTCAACTTGTATGAGCGATCTTAACAAGGGAGGATTTTTTCTCCACGCCCCTGATCCGCGCCTAAATACTGAGAGAACAACCGCTGTTGACATCAAACATGTTTTAGAAATTTGAATAGATCGACGCTCACTCTTTATTAATACATAGGTAGTTCTAACTTTCATTTGGTATGATGGCATTTCTTAGTCTGTTAACACGTCATTAGTCCTTTGTCGTAGTACCTAATGAGAGTGAATTTGATGTTGTCAGTGCTAGGATAAAAAGGTTCAGGTAAATTTAAGATACCTAACCTAAGTATGTCATCTTATTTTCAAGTTTTTGGCTTATTGTCTCAATTGAAAAGGAAATTAACTTGGATGTTTAGAAGCAGGTTAGAGAATCGAGGGTATCGCCGTATCTATTCTCAAGCGAAAGAGAGTCCTCTGGGTAAACGTTAAAACTATCCTCATCAGTTTCTACGGCACTCGGTTTTCCATAGACAGAGCATAGAGGATGGAGCACAATACCTACAGCAATTTCTTATTTGTCATTATTTGAAAATTTAAATGATTCTTCCAAAGCGTGCGCATGAGTTTGGAACGTAGCCAGTCGTCGTGGCTAGCACACACATAAGCAAAATTATCATTAAAGCCATTACGAGAATATGAGCATTCTTGATGCCTTTGTTCTGGGTACCTAATCTCTGAGAATAGTGAGCGTTAGCAAATGTGTTATAGTTGGAAACCACGCTAAATTGCCGATATTTTCTGCAGTAGTACACTTTCAAGCCGCGAGAGAGTTGAGATGCCCCGCCAATGATCATTGAAATTCCCGTGACGGTCCGTAGGTCGCTCGTGCTCACAACCACAATTTCAAAAGCATGAGACCAGCGGTCAGGTTTTGTTGATTTTGATTTAAATATTCTATAGTTGATGAAGGCCTTGCAAATACAGCAAGCGAGAGCCAGATATACTATACCAATGAAGGCAGACAATAACTATCAGCTCCAGTCAGTTTCGATATGAAAGTTGAAGGGAAGAATCAACCCCAATACCAGAAATATCAGGACTTGGTTGCAAGTCGGGGCAATGAGTGCAATTGGATAGTTTACCCCCACGACCAGATCCAAAAGAAGAAGTAGAGTCTGGATAATATTCCATCGCTCCAGGAAAGACATAAAGCAAAGGATGTGAAGCTAAATGAAATACTGGTGATATGGGGAGGATGTTAGGAGAATTAAGAGCTGTTCAACCTCAGAATGCAAAGTAGTCCTCACTATTATGAAGCAGACTCATGAGACGAGATAAAAGATAAAACCAGTGCGGCGGGCACAGCATCCAACATCCCCTCGACGCTGTGCGTGATAGACCAAGTACTTTGATAAGATTGATTGACATATAGCATGCCCTCCCATGTACTTCAGAAGTCACCTTGTATATAAATGATCTTGAAGCATCAAGCCAACATACAGTTTAGATGGTTGCGTTCAAGTAGTCCATCACAACTTCCATCAGCCCAATTGTGTTACCTTGCTGGATGATGTCTCAGTTTTCCAGCTACACGATGGCTGTTCAAGGAGCCGGATAAGAAGACAAAGCGTTCAGGAGTCGAATACCTTGGGATAGCTGCTAGAGCCATGCACAAGAAAGAGCAAATGTGAAGCATTGCAGTACAGTAGGTAATGGGATATTTTGATAGTCGAACACGTTGTCACGAGCCTTAGAAGAAAGGCTCGGCTCGACTTCCTCATTCAGAATTAGCGCATCCGGCAAACCTTCTCTCAACGACCGCCACGCCCTTGATTTAGAAATCGTCATTGGCCTCTTTTCTTTCTTACTTGCACCAGCACTTTTTTCCAGTACAGCGATTACCACAGCACGAAAAGAGTCATTGATCGCAAGCTCCACGTGGTTAATTCCCTCAATGGAAATGGATAAGTATAGAATTGTAGTCAAATTTTCCCTGTATCTTTCTAATCTTGTTCCTCAATCAAACCGTTTAAAAAGAACAAATTGACAGCAGAGTCTATGACAGATCCTTCTTGGCGCTATCTTCTGCACTAGCACCGACACGTTCTCACCCCACTACCCCACTATCGAATATTTGTTTTGATCTATCACGAAACTCTTCCTACGAATTTCACCTTCACCGAGTATATATACCTACGAGCCCCTCCCCTACTTGCAACCCTCCTTTCCAGATTGACGTCTCTCCCTCTGTCACCATGGCGAATACCTACCTTCACCTCGTCCGCCACGCCCAAGGCTTTCACAATCTCTCGATCGAGAACCACGCAATTCATGACCCTTCCTTGACACCGTTGGGGGAATCACAATGTACGACCCTTTCCAAAGACTTCCCCTACCATAGCAAGATCACCCATTTAGTCGCTTCCCCCCTCCGAAGAACTCTGTATACATGTCTCCTCTCTTTTCCCACCTCAATCGCTGCCGGCAAAAGGATCCTCGCCCTCCCTGAACTCCAAGAAACCTCCGACCTCCCCTGCGACACTGGTTCAGTGCCAGCAAAGCTCATTGAAGAATTTGGCGAGAAGGGACGGATCGATCTGTGTCTCATTCACGAAGGTTGGAACTCAAACACTGGCCGCTGGCTTCCATCCGCCTCTGCCATTGAAGTCCGAGCCCGTGAAGCTCGTGTCTTCCTCCGCGATGTCGGTACCAAAGCAGCAGCTCAGACTGGCGAGGACCAACACATCGTCGTTGTCACACATGGTGGTTATCTTCACTACTTCACCGAGGACTGGGACGGGCATGAGAAGTTCACTGGCACAGGATGGGCAAACACTGAGTTCCGATCTTACGAGTTTGAGAATGCCGGGGATGAGACTGCTAGCTTGGTCGAGACGAAGGAAAGCCGAAAGCTTCGCCGCGGCACCGAGCACCCTCTTTCCAAGGATGAGCAACGCGAATTGAGAGACACTGCTGAGCGAGGCTGGAGCGCTAGCGGTTTCCAAGTCCCAAGCCCACAGGTCGAGGAGGTTGCGAAATTGTGAATTGAAAAGATAGATGGTAATTAATGTTTGTTTTGCGATAGCTTAGGAGTCAATGGGAGAATGGATTGCATATAAACAGGTTGAACGGAGACTGGTATACGTATGGTTGAATGAAGATTCCGACTTGAAACATTACCGTACAGTACAAACCGGTGCATGGATAGACGCATGGAAAAATAGATTGTTTCAATTTCGAGCTACCGAACTAGAAAATGGCACACATCGATAACAAGTTCTGCAAAACTTCCATGATATCTTACTGTGAAAATGGTTGTTGCTTATCTGCACATACCTTTTGTCAAACATAGATGCATGCATGTAATTGTATAGATCGAAATGAGTGATGTATCAATACTCAACCCTCAAGCTTCACTGTGAATTTCCCAAGCCCCCTTTTTTTAGACCGTCTTCTCTTTATTTGATTAGGACTTTTCCACCTCAAGGAATCAAAGACAATTTTCCCCGCACACAGAATTCTAGGCGACGAAGTTCCCCATCAGAGAATCCACCAGAATGATTAATGCACCTACCTATACTTTCGATCATCCCTCCAGCTTATGGAGGAACGAAACGAACAATGCTCTATAAAGTAATTTCTTAGGCTCGAAATACTTCAGATCTGATTCTTATCTGGAGGGAGTCAGTCAGAGAAGTTGTTAATTTGTTTTTCTGAGGTAGTCCAGGGATCTTAAGGGGGGTTATTTCAGGTAGAAGAGTACGGGATATGTTATTGCCCCAATCAAAGTATCAATGGAACAATTTGCAGCATACCTGTTGTTGAAAGTTTAGTGTGGGCTTCTTCATTCTCTTGGCATATAGGTGAATAACACATAACTCTAATCGGCTGCAAAGCTGTATCTCGATTATAACGAAAGTAAACGTATTGCTTGGTATTTTAGTAGTGTATAACATACATTTACGCCCGAATCCCCTATCATCTTGTGGCTTTTACAGGTCTAATGGTATCATATACAGGATATATCATACATATCCTCAAATATCCATACTAAGTTTACAATCCTCCACTCAGGCCTCCAAAGTCTCCTCAATCCACTCCTGTATCCTCTCCTCATCATCCTTAGCCTCCCCATGCCCAACCTCCCTGAGCTCAACTCTCTTATCCGCCTCAGAATATGGATCAAGATCATAATCCCAGGCCTTCCTGTCTTTCAACTCATGCAGACTTACACTCTTTCTCATCGCCTCTGCTAATTCTACAGACTGTTTTTGGGGGTTGATGACATCTTCAAGACGTAGATCTTTCGTCTTCTTCCTTCTTCCCTGAGACTTGTACTTCGGGATTGGAATGGTAGCCTTCGAGCCTGAAGAAACGAGGAATAAAGACCTCGGAATCTTGATCCCTGAATCCTTACTCTGGAACTTTAAATTCGATTTTCTCGGTGGCGCAAGATCCATCGTCGTTACTATTTTCCCTGGGATGAACTCTGGCTGGATAGGAGCATTGAGGTTATATCCGATAGGATCTTCTTCGTTGCCAAACGGGACTTCGCCTGCTTGTCGGACTTTATCGACGTCTTTGATAGTGGTTGGCCATGTGGGAGGGACATGGAGGCCTGCGGTGCGGAAAAATAGGATGGGGGAGGCGAAGGCATCAAAGGTTGAGGCGGGGGATGTGAAAAGGCGGGTTCGGATGCTGTGGAGTTGGTGGACGTCCCAGAGGCCGCTTGGGTGTTGAAGTGGTGCCTCTGGTGGTGGAATGGGTGGGGATGTGCTGATGTGTGTCCAGTCGTAGATGCCATCTTTGGCGATGAGGCCTGCAATGTAGTAGGGGAGGTGTTTTGAGAGGAGGGATTCTGTGAGGGCAAGAGAGGTTGCTAGTGTTGCACCGAGATAGGAGCCGTAGATTATGAGGGGCCGTTGGATTGGTTTGGGAGCCAGTGTTGGAGGTTTGTAGTATCGGGATCTCGAGGAGAATGAAGATTTCGTTGTGGATTTAGGTGGAGGCTCTTGAGGACATAGAGTGGGCAGTAGTGATTTGGTGAGATATGTGAAGGTGTGTAGAGTGTCATGGAGGGGCGTTGGAAATGGGTGGTTGGCGAAGGATGGATGGGAGGAGAGGTGTGGTGGAGATAGTGGTGGTGAAGGATAGGAAGCACTTGTGAGGTCGGTAAACACGTTCTGTGAAAATTCGGATTTTTGGTTCCAGCGATAGTTGATACATGCTAGGGCGATGGTATCCGAGGTGAGAAATGACGGAACAGGTGGATGGTTGAAACGAAGATGAGTTCCTGATGGCGGGAAGTATAGGAAGAGAGGATGTGTAGGCTTGGCGAGAAGTGATTTGTTGTAGACACTAATCTCGGAATTAGCAAGTCAACCAAATGATACTTCAGAAATTACAGAACCAAGCAAGAAAGGGTGAAAAGAGGGGGGCGGTCACGTGAACGTGACTTTTCACAATACTACGCAAACTTGCTTTTGCAAGGCTTGTATCACGTAATTGAAGAAAAGAATCGCCTACTCTACAGTAATAGGCCCAGCAGATCCACAAGTGACTTCAAAAGTCTCAGCTTCATTCACCTCTCTACCCGGCTCATGTGGGGTCGAATACTGCCTCGATCTGAGTTGAGACTCAGTACGTCGTAAGCTCGCGCCGGTTGTCCATTTTGATAAGCAATAGAAGCCCCTCTGACTCGTTGGAACCCAACTGAGCAAGAACTTCTTCATCGGGCAGGCAGCTCGCGAACGAAAAGAGCTCTATGCAGTGAGCGGTACATTAATCAAACCGTTTTGCCGTTCCGTTGCCCTGAAGCGTAAGCCCACCGCCGGCGCCAAGTTTTACTACAAAAATACGAAGGTGATCAACACGTAGGCAAAGGTCAACCATCAGTACAGAGAAAGCGTATCTCATCAGTTGCTGTTCGTAAGCGTTTAAGAATTAGCAAGGCATAGCTTTACAAGTCGTTGATTGATTACTTTTTAAGGTTAGAGTTCTCGTTGCCGAATCTTAATTAATATGGGGGTGGGAGATCAGCCCGGAACCCCCCCTGCCCCGATCCCATCTCAATTCGATCGCGCACCGGCTGTTCCACCGCTATCTCTGCGTACATTCTACTCTCCTAGTCTTTGTTATATATACTGCATCATTCCTGTACATTTATTTCTATTATATATCGCCCATTACTTGCGCCTGGATTCTGTACTCACTTGGCTTGCAGCGCTTTCCACTTGGTGCTGCCTCGGTCTTCCCCGCAGCGCATCGCAAATCTCCGGATCAAATGGTGCACGAAGAAGAGGCAATTGAGGCAGAGAGTGCCGATGTATGTAAAACGTCTTATTAGAATCGTAGATCTACCTATATATTGTACGATGTTGGTCTAACGCAATAGCAGGGTTTCGACGGCGATTCCGCCTATGCTGGTTCATCGTAAGAACTCTAATAACCAACATGCCGCTCTCCCCCGGAGCATTTGATTGATAGATACCAAACAGAGCTGGCAGCTTAACAGAGACACTTGCCTCTGAAATTGCGCGAGGAGTGGAAGAACATGGACGGACATATGCGGCGTATGGCAAAGAAGGCATGTTGGAGCTATGGTGTTTGCGCTGCGCTTCGACTGATTGGCTCTTGTGCAGAATATGGCCTACCAATTGACGAGGAAGAGCTGGATCGAATTGACATGTCGCATGCGAAATACGTTATGTTGATGGAAAAGAAGTTATTCTTGGCGCCAATAACGGAGCAACCGCAAAAAATACTGGATTTAGGGACAGGAACTGGAATATGGGCGATAGATGTGCGTAGAACCAAGGCCTGGTGATATTGTGAGCTAATTGAACGAATAGGTAGCGGATACATATCCTTCTGCAAGAGTATTTTCGTCCCTGTTTCCACAGTGACTCGTTACTAAAGCTTGTGGCAGGTTTTGGGATTAGATCTTGCATCGACCCAACCGAAATGGTAACATCTTAAAAGCTCTCTTCATTCTTATCGCTGACAGACTAGGGTTCCTCCAAATTGCGAATTCGTAGTTGATGATATTGAGGTGCCTTGGCGCCGAGAAAGAGATTCTTTCGACTTCATATTTGCGCGAGATCTACTTCTTGCAATTCGCGACTGGCCGACGTTGGTTAAGCAGGCATTTGAGTAAGAACGATGTGATGTTCTGAAGTGTACAAGGGGACTAACTTCGCTCACCTAGCCATACCAAACCAGGTGGATACTTTGAACTGCAATGCGTATATCCAAAACTGTGTTGCGACGATGGTTCTTTACCTAATGAAAGTGGACTGATGGAATTCACTCAACAAGCGTTGAAGGCTTCAGCAATGTGAACTCAACTCCCACCAAGAGACATTGCTCTCCGTTCTTGTCCTTGCACATGCTAATAGCAATAGTATGGGGACGCCACTCGATGCTTGTACTCATTACGCGGATTATATGCGTGACGTGGGCTTTGAGGATGTGATTGAAAAACGATACAAAATGCCAAGCTCGCCGTGGCCGAAGGATAAACGCATGAAGCTCATTGGCGCCTTTGAAATGCACAATCTGATTAGAGGACTTAGTGCCATGAGTCTGAGGATGTTTAACAAGGCATTAGGCTGGAGTCAGGAAAAAACCGAGGTATTTCTAGTAGATGTCAGGAGGGATACTAGGAACTTGAGATGTAAGTCACAAGTGTCTGCCTTCTATTGATCTATGTATACTGACGCCAACAAGATCATTCTTACTTCGACTTGTACGTTGCTGATCTACTCCTCCTCTTAAACATTAACAATACCAGTCTGCGTCTCCGAATATTTAGGATATCATCTTTTTCTGTATTTACTAACAATAATGTCTTCTAGTTATGTTGTGTATGGGCGGAAACCCGGACCTCCTGACCTTCTTGATTTAGAACCAAAACCTCCGCAGTTGTCAGAGTTCACGGGCGTTTGAGTATTTGACTACATATCTTTTCTTGTCGAGTACGATACCAATATGTGCAAAAATCTTGGATACCTTGGTATGCCTCAATATAGCGTTCAAATTGATCTAGGCTTGGACATGCATCATCTTAGGAAACCGATGAGCCTTTCATGAGCAGGATATAAACTTTTGTATGTAGCGCTTTTTATCATGGAGCGCACATTATCGAGTATTGAGGCTTCGGGAAGTTGTATATACTGGCACTCAATGCTTTTAACGATTCACGAGTAAGCCTTTTGAATTCGTAAGCCCATAGCGGTAGTGCTGGTCGTGTTTGACAGTCGACTTAGCGCAATGTTCATTTGCCGAGCACCTTTACTCTTAGTTTCTGTAATTGCAATATTTTCCCTGCACAATGTTCAAACCATGAAGACTGATGTAACCTAATTTTATTTGCCACCGTTCACAAATCACGTTAGGTAGCGGCTAGAGATCGCAAACTCAGACTCAGGTTGACTCTTCCATGAAGAAAGTCAACTTCCATGATCCTCGAGGGTTTCCTGATCGCTGGGTGGTGTGTGGAGTCATATGGGACTCAGGAGCGCCGACACATTCCATTTTCTAGGGTTTCATTGCTTATCTGCAAGCAGCCATACAGCGGCTAACAACAGGCTATGAGTGGCCGTACCACCTATTGTGGCCTACCACGCACATTCGGTTGTCTGCAGCTGGGCATGACCATGTCGACAATCGATTCTTCAAAGATGGTGTGAACTCTTTAAAACGTGGTGGGACCTTAACAACACTCGGTGATCGCAAGAACAGGACTCAATATTTACGAGCACAGTCACTTGGCATCTGACTGACAAACCTGCCAGGGATACTAGAGTTTGGAGACAGATGTTGCACTGAAATCTTGTTTAGATGGACCAAACACAATCCTTCAGCGTGCAAGAGCTACCTGAAATTCAGGGACAAGATCGCAAGAATGAAAAATCTCCCGAAAGAGAGGGCTCAAGCTCTGTCAGAGGTCTTTGCTCGACATGTACGCCTGTTGAGTGGCGTTCGCTTCTTCTCGGCCGACCTAATGGTGAGAGTAAAATGAATATGGCATTTCGAGAAGCTTGGTTTGGCACTGACCATCGACCGCGGGGGCAGGATACTTCTGAATGGAAACCTTTATCAACGAACCTGCATTTATTCAGTACGCTCCTTAGACCATTGTTGCAGCGTCGGAGAAAGTGCTCTCTTTGTAGCATTATAGCAACTGGTATTGAGAGTCAACTCGAGGCTTTACTAAGTCATGATTCAAGTCTTGATATGGTTAGCATAAAGCTCGGTGTCCAAAATCGCAAGACAGGTGATCAATGGAACTCCGACCACCTCACGCCATTTGTCGATCGCCCTGTCCTTGGGATTACGGCGTGGAGGTCTCGAGCGCCAAAGAACAGTCCACTTGCAGTCCCCCCGACCAAAGTATACTTTACATTGTCAGACGACAGCTCTGGACATTCGGAAGTGTTCTTGGAGGATAACACCAGCAAAAGGATTGCTCTACGACCGCTCTTAAAGCCTACCGTGGATCTAGACATAATTAGTCGTTGGATTAGCGCTTGTCTGTCTCACGAGACATGTTCAAAATCCCCCGAGCTTACGGGAAATATTAGGAGAAATGTTTTCATACTAAGAGTGATCGATGTCGAGACGAACTGTATTGTCTTAGCACCCGAGAAATGTAGTTATGTCATATTAAGTTATGTCTGGGGTGATTCGAAGCGTGTGTTGTTACTCAAAGACGAATTGACCTCTAAGCAACTTGATGAGCAGATATTCCCTTTTACCTACTCATCCCTTCCACAAACCTTCCAGGACGCGATAAAATTGACAAGATCTGTTGGGAAGAAATACCTGTGGATAGACGCTCTTTGTATTATGCAGGATGTTGATAAAGAGAGGAGCGCAACGATCCAGGCTATGGGCCAAGTCTATGAGGATGCTTTCCTCACGGTCATGTGTGCTAGCGGGAGAAATGCCGCCGCTGGTCTCTCTGGAATATGCCCTGATCCAAGAAGGCTCGATACAATATCTCGGACTGTGGATGGGGTTTCTCTGGTGTCTTGTCAGGAAACCGCCAACGAGCGCGAACCTCAGACTCCCTGGGCGACAAGAGCTTGGACTCTGCAAGAAGATCTGCTGTCAAAAAGGCGATTGATATTTGCTCATCATCGTGTGATATTTCGTTGTAAAGAAGGTGTTTGGGATGAGGTTCGCCCACATACCAAGCAAGAGCAGGTGGCTATGATAGAGGTACCAGATGCGAGTTCTTCTCGCGAGAGGTTCGACACGTATGACTCCTGTGTCCGACAGCTCACGCAGCGGAACCTGTCATATAATAACGACATCTTGAATGCCTTTTGTGGCATTGGCTCTGATCTTGAAAGGCGTTATGACTATCAATTTTGCTGGGGACTGCCAATTCAGAACTTTGTATTGGCACTACTATGGGGGTTTGGGAACACTAGTTCCAAACTTGAAAGAAGAATCGAGATGGAACCTTTGACAGGAGCACCTTTCCCAAGCTGGTCTTGGGCTGGCTGGATAGGGCCAATAGCCACTCACTACTATTTCGATGAGTCCTTCGAAATCAGCTCTGAGATTATCTGGCCCTGGCAGCGTGGAGATCCCAAAAACGTCTTAGATGTTCATAAAACTGGTATTCTTGATATACACGTCGAGTGTGCACCCATTACGATTCCTATGAATTTCGACACCCCAGGGAGGGAGCAGTACCTCATTGTTAAAGATGAGATACATCTTCCAGATGGGTCTACGAAGAAGGCGGAGATGGGAGTTTTTGACTGCATATTGTTAGGGGAGTTTAGAAGAATGGACACCAGGAGGGCGGACAAGGGGGAGTTAGATCCTTTTTACCAACAAGGCAGATGGATGGCGATCCAGAAGGGAAAGAATGGCATATATTATAAAGTGAGGAATATCAATGATATAGGTTATGCACGGTGGAAGTCCTTGAATCCGAAGGTTGTGAACATTAAGTTGGGATAGTGTTAGAACAGAGATTTCTCTTGGGGAGCGTACGATTATCTGGATAATTCGCACGAATTATATTCTGAGTTTTATATCGATATAGTGATGAAAAGAGATTAGCTCAGATGAGCCTTGGGATTTAATTCTCCTTCAATCGTCGTTGGGCTTCAGTCTTGGAAAACCTGTTACACAGCGACTACCATCGAATCTGGCACAATTATCAAGAACAGTACACTACTTTTCTGCTAAGTGTCATTGTTTATCAAACGAGCTGCAGTGATTTTAGCGTCTGAAGAACTCCCCTATATTTTTGCGAGCTTCCGAGGCTACGTAATACCTCTGTCAGCTCACTTACTGCCTCTGATAGGTCCATTCGTAACGACGAGTATAACCGTCCCGTCTTCGACTGTTTCTAATATGATTTTACATCCACTTCACGCTGGAATCATTCCTTTGGTTTGAAATCAAGTATAGCTGGTTTGAAATCATATCGTGAGTTTGCAAGTCTGTTGCTGGTTAGTACTTGAATACTCGGGTCCCGCTGCTTGAGATGATCGGTTCCCACTGTTGAAGTAGGATTTTAGGGAAGACGTAGAATTATATAAGTGAGATGGATTTCCATAGGAGAGTAGATCTTCTTCCTTTTCTTCACCTCAACTAGCTAGCAATAATCGCTGTCCTCACTCAAACCCTTATTCATCATCACCTCCATCAATTTATAAACCCCCTTCATCCCAACAATCAAGACTCTAAAAACCCAACAATGGCGGCATCGAAGAACCAAGCAGCATACCTCCTCAAAGCCGGTACTCCCCTCCAAGTCCGCGATGCCCCAATGCCCAGTCCCGGTCCCGGCGAGCTCGTGATCAAGAACGCAGCAATCGCCATCAATCCCCTAGACTGCCACATGCAAGACGTGGGTGTGTTTGTCAAGCAGTACCCCGCGATTTTTGGGTGTGACATCGCGGGGTTTGTGGAAGAAATTGGGGAGGGAGTGGATGTGGGGAGGTTTGAGAGAGGGGATAGGGTTGTTGGGTAAGTTGAACCTCCTATCTGTAGGTGGGAAGGGGAAGAGGGGAAGGCTAACGGGGAGTGGGTAGACATGCCATCAGTCTTGTCAGTGGGAGACCAGAGGATGGCGCGTATCAGCTTTACACAGTTGTTCCGGCAGATAAGGCGGCGATTCTACCTGATAGTATTTCGTTTACTGATGGGGTTGTGGTGCCGTTTGCGTTGGAGGCTGCGATTTGTGTGTTGAGTCTCAAAAAACCTGGAATTGCATTGCCCGGTGTCGCAACACCTACTCTCGGTCTTCCATATCCATCGCTGGATCCTGTGCCGGGATTGAACAAGACGCTCGTTATATACGGTGGCTCGTCCTCTGTGGGGTCCATGACGACGCAGCTAGCTGTTGCTGCTGGGATTAAAATCATCGCTATTGTAGGAGAGCATAATTTCGCCTTCAGCAAGAAATGCGGCGCGTCTGAAGTCTTTGACCATAAGGACGCCTCGCTCATCACAAAGGTCGTCAACGCAATCGGCACATCCGAATTCATCGGGATCTTTGACGCCATTTCCTCGACTGACACCTACGTCCACGACCTCGCCATATTAGAGAAGCTCGGCGGTGGCCATCTTGCGTGTTCGCATCCTCCGCCAGAAGAAGTGCCCCAGAATGTTAAGGCGGGCATGATTTTCGCGGTTAATGATGTGGCGACAAGTGTCTGGAGGGATTATGTGACGGCTGGGTTGGAGGGTGGGCAATTGAAGTGTTTGCCGGAGCCGATGGTTGTGGGGAGAGGATTGGAGTTTGTGCAAGAGGGTTTGAAGAAGGTGAAGGAAGGGGTTAGTGCGAGGAAGGTGGTGGTTGAGTTGTAGGGTGTAGTGACGAAGATGGAAATACTGAAGTAGTATTAGCCTTAAGATTTTGTGAAAAGGAAGGGGAACTTACGAGACGGTTGTAGACTGGTTGTGGAAGCGTTGGCTTACTTGGAGCACATGAAATGGATAAGTTGCTTCTTCCAAGATCACAACTTCCAGCTGCAATGCTCCAAGGCTTTCTTCTTATCCAATACTGTACCATAACCCTACTAGTTCTTGAATTTGTCCTACCCTCGTTTTAGAATAACAAGAGACATAAAACAGAATTACAGAAAATAAACTGGGGAGATTGGGGACCAGAGTCGTAAACTTGGTTCATGTCGAACAGGCCTTCAACTATTTTTCAAAGTCATCTCAGTGTTCGAACTTGTCCTAACCTTTTGATATCATCTCCTCTCTTCGAGCATCGATATTCATGCACGATGCAACATGGCACATCTACAACCTATCACCCTCGTAAAAATAATGACGTCCAACTCATTTTTCATAGCCACGTTCGCATTCAATGCACCAACAACGCGGGGCAGAAATATATAACTGGGATAATAACGGTATATTTGCTCGCGAGGCGGCATGAACGTGGTGAGATTTGAAACAACCCCACCTTCATAAATTCATAACTTTAGACTTATATTATGAAATGAAGTTGGAATTTGAGGGGCATGACATAACAACAACATGCGCAAAGGATTCGGCCCCTTCGGTACGTTCGGCTCCTTGCGTCAGACAAAAAGGCAGGAGCATGCGGGGTCTATCGAACTTGAGATCCTTGAATGGAAAAATTTCATGGAAATTTGTTGTTGGAATCTAAGGTTCTCGATTCAGGAATCGAGGAAATTTTGGGGGCCCTCCACGAGATTAAATGTCTCCCCGCAATGACCTCTTCTCCTTTAAAATCATGCAGGTGAGATTCTAGAAGACCCTTTCAGGAGTCCAGGACTGTGCAAAGGAGACAAGTTAGCAGCAATTATTTGGGAAGGGAAACTGGGCCTCATATACAATCTATTTCTCACGGTAGTAAGTCTTGGCGTTTGTCCAATAAGCGCCGGCCGCTTCCGAGAAGGGAGACCTTGACGGAGATGAAGTTTCACCGCTCGCCCAGTCAAGTTGGATAATTTTTCCATCCCTGCGTGGCATCACAAAACTTCGGGATGAACTCATGATTTTTCCACCGTTCACAATGAACGCCACATCTCAATTTCGCGTGAGGCTCATGGGTTTGGACCCCACTCCTCGGTTATCCCTAGTCGTTCCCCCTGAGATTTACAATGGCTAAGGCTCGTCTAAGGCGGCTGCTGACTGATGAACGAAACCGTTTCAAAACGGAAGGCTTGAAATCCAATCTATGATGATCTTGGCGATCATATTGAACATCCTGGCCACCTGAGGAATAGATTAATCAGTCTTGGGCGTTGTTTCATGGTAACGCGGTTGAGGTTGGTTCTTCACCTTTGGGGCCATGATGGCGAGGTCGTGGAGCACCTCAATTTCCTCCACGAGCAAAGAGTATATAGGGCAAGTGTCCGTCTCAAATCTAAGGTTTTCTCTCCATCGCGCCAGTCGCTCAATCTGTTGTCACTCTTTACTGCAATTCACATTCTTTTCAAAAGCTATTCTTTTTGCTCAATTCCAAATCATTCTTTTTTACCATTTTATATTCTCGCTTCCATCAGAATTGAAATTAGCTCAAATTCTCTCAACTCCACGCAACCGTCATCATGAAGTACTCAGGATTCCTCGCATCTGCTGCTATGGTAGTGTTGACCAATGCCCATGCCACTATCTACAACATCTGGGTTGATGATGTTGACCAAGGGCTTGGAAACAGTGCCGCTGGCTACATTCGCTCACCACCAAACAACAGCCCTGTTAAGGACATCACATCCACCGATATGACTTGCAACGTCAACAACGCGGCTACTGCCAAGACCATTGACGTTGCTGCTGGGTCCAAGGTAAGAATTTAAAGCTATAAGCTTTCTCCAAGCAAAGGCTAATCAAAGTTTAGATTACTTTGGAGTGGCACCACGACAGCAACTCGGCCTCGGACGATATCATTGACGGATCTCACAAGGGTCCTACCCTCGCATACATTGCACCAACTTCTTCCAACGGTGCCGGTGATGTTTGGGTCAAGCTCGCAGAGTCAGGATACGACGCATCCACCAAGCTCTGGGCTGTCGACACCCTCAAGACCAACAAGGGAAAGACCGATGTCACCATCCCAGCAGGTCTCGCTCCAGGAGAGTATCTTCTCCGCGGTGAAATTATCGCTCTTCACGAGTCTGATGCCGCTTTCAACGTCAACCCAGCCAGAGGAGCTCAGTTCTACATGGAGTGTATTCAATTGAACGTCCAGGGTGCCGGAACCACCACTCTCCCAGCTGGTGTTGCCATCCCAGGTGCGTACGCCTACACCGACCCAGGAGTCGTGTTCAACCTCTACGGAAGCTTCACCGAATACACTATTCCTGGACCAGCTGTATGGGATGGAAAGACTGGTGGAACTGCCGCCCCTGCAACCTCAGCGAGCACTCCAGCATCGACTTCCGCTGCCGCTCCAGTTGTGCCAATTGCCACCTCAGCTGCCTCTAAGCCAACCACCACTGCAACCTTCGCAAACTCCGTAACTCTTCCAACAACTCAAGTCCAAGTCGCCACCTCCGCTGCTGCTCCAGCAGTCACCAGCGCCGAAGCCCCAGCTGCCACCAGTGTCGCACCAGTTGTCTCTGCCTCCAAGAGCACCAAGGACAGCTGCAAGTCGAAGACCGTCGGAACTGGCAGCACCCCAACCACCCTCCAGACCATCGCCTCCCCAGCACCATCTGGAGCTTCCGGCACCGTCGCCCTCTACGGTCAATGTGGTGGTTCCGAGTACAAGGGCGCTACGACCTGCGCTACCGGTATTTGCAAGGTACAAAACCCATACTACTCGCAATGCGTTTCCGAGTAAATTTTCTTTTGAAGCATACAAGGACGATCAGATGATTTCCACTGAGCATTAAGATTCACATGTACAAATTTTTCCATACATACAACACTTTCCTGCCGAGCAGGTATTTTCTTGCTAGCCCCCGCACGTTTTGTCGGGATGGGCTAGTCATGCAATTTGGGGACGAGATTAGCAAAAATGGTGGATAGGCGTTTGATTGATAGACAGCCTGTCGATATTCATGTACATAGATGTTCTTTTTGGAGTGTAGATATGCTCTGTAGATGATATGAAGAGATCGGAAGATCGATTGTTCGTCTTATGTTCGGAATTCTATCGAGTCCACAATATCACGTCATCAGGAGATGAAGTATACTACAACTTTGTGCTGTGTTTTCTGCAAGCAACTATAGGTTCATATCATTTGATGCCAGAACCATTTCCCCTTAATACCTTTCTACGTTAAATTGGTGTCGATTCTTAAATGTTTCTCTCTGCAAAGATGGAAATACGTGCCCAGGTCGACCAGTTCTCGGATGGAGACTTAGTATACGCCCAGGAGCTCTTGTTCACTTTAATGCAGCCAACCTAGTCTTGGTGCGTTGGCAGCTTGGCAAACAAAGAGAAAGACCAATGCACTCAATTACTCTGGAGCTCTTTTCTGTATAATACATACCTTGTTCCTTTGGAACCTGAACTGCACTGGATTTGGGCTTCTGGCGAAATCTCATGTTTCCCAAACAGCTGATGTAGATACCTCAAACCCTTTTTCAGCAAGAGTTGATCGTGAGCATTGTTTCCAATGCGAGCTCGGCGATTGACTAAGTCCTGGAAACTTTGATATCAATTCTTGTGACATCTCTGTAGAAACTAGTATCAGTACCTGGATACCCTCAACTGCCAGCAATAAGACGGAGCCCCAACAATCGCGCTTTTCATTTGGTTTGATCATCTCGTTGACCGCGAGATTGACCTTCGAGCCATCACCAACAAAATTGTCTTGAAGCAACAAGTCGATATGATGGTGGTCTATAACATCAAGGCCCCCTCTCGTGCTAACATTTTTAGGCTTTTAGCTATGGCCGCTAGTACTCAGGCTCGTCGCAATTGTCAGAAACGCAACTAAATTTGACCCAAACATATTGTCTCTCTTTCGACCCCTCTGTAAATACCTAGCTTCAAAGTGCAATCTGCGGTAGAACCCGGTCTTGGTGATTTGAGGACGAACTGACAGGAAGTGTCGTGTGAAAATTGATAGCATTCTGTTGAGCAATAACGTCCGAACTTGCGTACAGCGCAAACAAGGACGGTATTATTTTTGCACTTTCCACACTCGCCAGGTTTTGTTGGAAGGAGATTGCATTTTGCCAAGGGTTGTGTTCGAGAATGAAGAAGTTTCCTGAAGTCTGCGGGAACAATTCGCATTAGTTTTTTTGAAAAACCACGGAATGAAATATGCTGAGATAAATCTAATTGGCCGTAGATATGTATTTCTTTCCAGCATCTCGTCGGGAGGAGGGCTCCGAAGTGATAGCGATATGCTGCCGCTTCGATGTATCAGAAAAAAGTTGGCGTCATCAAACCAACGCTTCGAAAGATGAAGCTCACAACTCATTGTATCCCAGAGGTATACAGAAAGAAAAGGAATCCTGAAACAGGGCCTCCATCACTCGGTGGTTAAGAGATGTGGGAGGATAGTTTTTGGAGAGAAAATTGTAAGGTGAAAGAGTCGAGTGGTGGAGGAATCGAAAGTGAGCTCGCTTGGCGATGACCGGAAGTGGAATGATAAGCGAGAATGCCTCAAGACAAAAAATGAGCTCAAATCTGTGAACCAAGCAAGTAGGCTTACGTATAGTGTCCTGTGATCTTGGGATAATAAGCTTAATCTACTGTACTCCAGAAAGAGAATTTAAATACTTCATGTATGTGTTCGAGAACGCTAAGCTTGATCACCCATAGCGATGGACATAGAAAAGATGTCGAATATCTTGCAATCTGCATTATTGTTGATTGGCTCCTCTCGAACAAGCCCGATCAAAACATCATTAGGACAGTCGCCAAGCTAAGAACAGAGGGCAATAATAGACAAAATGAAGAGCGTCAAAATATCATAGCCGGGAGAGTGGCCCATGATTTTGATTGGGTCTTCGATCTGAATGAAACTAGTATTTTGAGTGCTGAGAGAGCCAAGGTAGTCTTTCTTCTGCATTAAAGTTGCGCCTTTTAGAGCGGCCGAAACAAGAGCTCTGAATGAAGAGTTAGCAGGGGGTGTTTATGAGGTCGAAATAGCGAACGGTGCCACGAGGTTGATGGAGTCTTCTAGTCTTCTTCTTCTTCTTAGCGTCGAGAAGTGAAAAACTGAACATATTCCTCGATTTGAGGTAAGGGTATGTCTTTCAGAGCTATTAATATCAGGGCTCTAACCACAGCTTCAAGCAGCAATTACAGAATAACCCTGGCGCAAAACTTGAAGTATTTTCTGTGGATGATTATGTAATGGTTGAAGCGGACTGAAAACCTTCTACGGCCGCAGATGAGTATTATGCAGGTCTAGGTTGATCAGACGCCCTCTTCCAGGAATATGATTGACTGGCGCATCATAGCCCACACTGTTGTTCTTTCAACGAAAACTTGAACGTCTCTCATGAGGAGTCCATTCTCCCTTGCCTTCGTAGCCTTAAGCTTGGCCCCCAGAGAAGTGGTAACAACAAGCCACCGGATTCATTAGATTAGATGGTGTCATAGTTACATTTCCGTCAGAGGCTGCGAGCACCTCCATGGTATTCTCCCCTTCGAATCTGGAAGCTGAAATTCTGGAATGACAATAATCCACCAACAAAACGTCAGATGTAGCCTCCTCCAATATGCAATACTTCGGTGCCACGACGGTGCCACCTCTCTGTAATCCTTTTCTCGAGTAGTCAACCACAACTTTTTTTCCAGTTTTTCCAAATTGCCATGGCCGTTGTAATAAAAAATCCGAAGGTTGTTATTCCCCCCCCCCCCCTCCCCATCACTTTGTACGTAAAATCTCGCATTGATTTAGAAGCTCTGCACGTAGATGAATTTGATGAATCCAAAATAGAACTATGTCCTGAGGAGAATCGAATGTGATCAATAAGCGGTTCACTTTGCAGTTGGGCTAACTTGAGGAGGATGCTGGCCTACTTGTACCCAAGTATAGATGTCCTGTTCAATTAAGAAAGCTTACTAAAAATGCACAATATCCTTGACTTCAATTTGAAAGCTATCGGTGCTTTGCAAACAAGACAGACAAACACAGAATCTCAAACGCAGATAATCTTACCTGCTCGTGTATAAGTCTTGCCTTTGCCATCTAAGCAGATGTGCATCAGACACGACAACTAAGTGTCACACAACCGCTCAAGTTGAAATTTGTGACCCTCCATGTATTTACTGAGAGTGTGATTCGAACATTTCCCCCCACCCCGAAGACTCTTTTCAGTCGCTTTGGACCGAGAGTATCAGATCAACTATCATTGACCCCTGCTGGAAACACGATGACAAAGAACCGAAACAAAAGTTATCATACTGTTTGGCAGCTATAATATTTGTGTGTTGAGCCTTGGTAAACGAAACATCACACCACGACTCCAGGAAGTAGCTCGACTTCGGAAGATATCAATACAGTGTCAGCAAATACGCTTATCCTTGCCTATCTTCGTGCCACCGTATGATGGGTTAGTCAACGACAAAGTCAGAAGTGTCAGAGGAGAAGAGTAATGACACGGTAAATAGTTTCTCGTTTTCATTCGAGTTTTTCCTATCCTAGCCTATTCAATCCTACCCTAATGCTATCCAATCCTATCATTTCATCCCCTCTAACAAATCTTCAATCATCCAGCCTCAGCCTCTCATTGCCTTGGCCCTTCCTCCCATTCAACACCAAAGGTGATATCGTATCGTATACCATCATCCATCCCCTCACAAAATGCACTAACCTATCACCCCTTCATCTCCCAATAACACATAACTAAATAAAAGCAAAAGGTAATGATTCCCGGGTATCCATGCAGTACAAGAAAGAGCCGAACCGCGCAACAATAGAACCATGCCATAATGTTTCAGGAAGTTTTGATGGTCCCCGAGTCGCTCCTCGCAGATAGTGCAGTATGATTTGTGAACCCGACCCATAAGAGTACAAGAATAATGATAGAGAAAATAGAGTTCTCGAGCATAAGTAAAAAAGAATAAACCACCCCTATTTGTTGTTGATCATCATTCCTTGTATTTACAACTCTTTCCTTTTTAGGGAGCCTTATGATTGACTCGGATTTCCGAGCAGCGAGATGCAGTTGGTGAGCAATAGAGCCGCTTCGTGGAGCAACTCCCATCGAGTCTTCTCGAATGTGGTTCGGAGAACCATGAGCAGACCACTGCAGCCATTGAAGCCTTTTTTGAGTTTGAGCCCCTCGGGAGATTCAGAATCGCCCAAATTTCTCAGATATGCGCGCATATCGCGAACCTGAGCATCGAGATCGTACGTCGCTGGGACTGGCGCAGTAGGGGGTCCTTCCAAGGCAAATCCGTATGACCACACGATCAAGGCAGCGAAGTACAGGACCCACGGTCTGTTCAGTAAGGGATCGTCTCTTGCCGAGTATTCGAATTTTGGATCCTCGTAAACGCCGTGGATATTCTGAACACTGTTTTCTGGCAGGAGAACGGTCTGCAGGAATTTGAGGGCGTACCACGTAGCATCTCTAGCTTTTGCACTCGGCGCCCAAGCATCTTTCATTCGGCGTTGTGCGCTATTAAGGTCCTGGGAACCGATTGTTCGACCAAGGAGTCGCTTGGCGCGAGCGAATATTTGACAATCGACGATATCAACGTGCATTGCCATATGAGCTAGGTGGTGCAGAGCTGTCCTACCCTGGAAAACGACAGTCTCCTCCTTCTTCTCCATGTATGAATAGGGCGTAGTCTCGGTGCGGGACATTGACTTGTCAAAATCGTGGCTCCAGCAATCGAATGCTCTCGTCAGGGAACCACGCCACTTGTCGCGACCACCGAGAGCGACGACGACCCCAAGAGAACTGACCTGAAGATCCCGTTGGTTCATGTGCCAGCAGACACTTAAAAGACCCGCCATGAGAATTGTGCGCCCAAAGGAATTAGTCCGGACTTCGGTGCCACTCAGGGTCTTTTTGAGCCCCTCCAAGAACGATATTGGCTTTACACCATTAGAATGCAGACTTGTTTCGATTCGGCCAACTTCTGCACTATTTGTAGCGTTCCACAATGCCTCATCACATGGTAGAGGAAGTCGCATCTCGTGTGCTACCATGACCGTAGAGTGACCGAACATGGTGGCGTGAGTTGAATCTATGACAAATGCCGCGAAAGCTGCTCGCCGAGTGGCCTCATTCGTGATCCAGTGGTTCCACCATTCATCGGGTGTGTTTGATCCTGATGTCGAGGAGTGACGAGATCCGTTCAAACCTTGTTTGTCATCACGGACGCTTGGTGGAGAGTCGAGAGCGGATCGACCGATTAACGAGCTGCCTCGACGCATAAGGGTGATTGTTGTTGCATGGTGAATATGTGCTCTTTCATGAAGGGCTCTGGTTGAGTACATCTTCTCATAAAGCTCTAACAAGAGAAGAGCCTGAAATACCCATAGCTTCGCCGGAGGTCGGAAATGGTAATCGCTGAAAATCTGTTCCACGTCAAGTTAGCATACGATCTGTATATAACAAAGTGTCTGATATTCCAAATCTCAACAGGAGAGTACTGACCTCCCAACGAAGGTGCCAAGCTAGAAAGTTTGACAATTCTGCACCTGCTTGAGTAACTTCATACCCGTGAATCTTGTCTAGGCACGAAGCACCGATGGCCATCATAGCAATCAGAAGTAGATTTGGTGTCTTGTCGGGAGAGAACGTTGGCTTGTGCACTACTTGCTATTAGCGAAGAAAACATGTCCATATATAATTAGACCTACATATTGGAACTTGCTCGCTAAAGTGATACCAATAGCTTCCAATGTACGTTTGCATCATCTTACGACTCATCATATGGGCGTCGTCGCTCCGGTCGCCATCGAGTAGGGTTTCCTTTTGCTTTGCCATCGGTGAATGGTCCCCTTCATTAAACCGCTCTTTGATCAAGTCAATGATTGCTTGACTCTTTTCCTCCGAGAGTACCGTTTCTGGAAGGCTAGTATCGAGGAGACTAGTAACAGCCATTCTGTGAAGTGGTTGTTCGGGTGGGAAGTATCCCGGCATACCGACCTCGTTAGCAAAGTATGGCGCATAGTATTGATTTTGAGCATCAGGATAGCTAGAAAAAAATCAGCATCAAATATTCTGTTGTTGATCAAGCAAGAGTGCTTGACTTACGCTGCATATCCCTGAGGATGGATTTGACCCATCGGCGAGGAATTATCCATTGGCTGACCACTGAATAAATATGTCACGAAATCGTCAGGTAATGCAAAAGGAGACCTGTTATACCCTTCACCACCAAACACTGGCATGGTATTTGGCGCCGTCATTTGGTCTAGCATCATCATCTCAGGGCCAGATTGTTGGCTACCCATGGACTCATTGGAGTATTCAGTGGGTAAAGATGTAGGATAGGTAGGCTCTGTTTCTCGTCCATTCGAGGCAGACACCGTCGGAGTTGAGGTATTGAATCCTGGCGGGGGCAAGCTGAAGGGAGTGAAGTTCTGCTGGGAAGTGTAGGTCTGCGGACTATTGTGATTCGAGTGATAACCTTGAGCTCCTGGACCGGAGTTCACTAAACCGTAAGACCCAGCAGTATTCAAAGTTGGTCTTGCAAGCTGGGCCGGCTTGGCATCCGACATGCCAAAGCTTGAGTGTCGCTGTAAGGGCCTGCTACCATCAAGGACTGTATTACCAGGTCCCTGCTCTCTCGGTAAGCTATCACTGCTTGACCTCTTGAAATTGTTGGGCCCGAAGTTGTCGGCACTATTTGTTGATACAGCGCCAGAATAAGTCCCCGGCGAATTAGTAATTGGAGAATAGGCATTCGGAGTCATCTCTGTGGGCGATTGATACTGAAGTTGATTCGCTCGCGATTTAACCATGTTTGGCCTCATCACTTCTGGAGAAGAGGAGCCATGCATAGACATCAGTTTTCCATTTTCAGTGATGGGGGAATGATGTCCTAGCAGAGAATCTTTTCTGTGTAGCTGAGACCCCTTTGCAGTATGACGATCTCGGTGTCTGTTGCACAAATCTTGCCTGACAAATGCTCGTTCACAGTCTGGAAAATCACAGTTATATATCTGCTTTGGTTGATGGTTGAGTTGGTGACGGTAACTGCGGCCCGTCGCGTCAGCTATGAAATAGAGGCAAGATCATAGCAGACTTACAGATGTTCAGCTCTCGAATAGCTTTTACCACAACCACTTTCTGGACATTCAAACTTTTTGTCTAGACCCTTGCGACTTCGTCTTCGCTTCCTAGATGGACCTTCGGTGCCAGACGAATGCAATTCTGGTCCATCAATGGGTGATATTTCCCCATCTTCGTCTTTTATGCTAGCGCGGCTTCGTCGCCGTCCGCGGTTTTTATCCTCGGGGGCTCCTTTAGGTCGGCGCTGCAGGTTCGGGTCCTGCATTTGTGCCATATTGTTGGGTGTATCCTTCTGTGACATAACTTTACTGGTAGCGAACGGGCTTGATTGCGGTGGTAGAATCGAAGTCATAGTCTCGTGAAATTCGTGGAAAAAGCGATGGCAAATAGCCCCCTCTCAGATGCGGCGTACTGGATTGTAGAAAAACAACATGTACGGTCTCTAGAAATAGTCAGAATCACACAGTATTAAACTATCTCAAGATTGTCAAGTTCATCCGGTCATGGTGAGTTGAGTTTGGGTGGTGATTGAGCGCATGCAGTAGCAAACTTGGGACGAGAACCGAAAAGCTCGACATTAGCACTCACCTCGCAGCAGACAGCTTAGATGCTGCCTATTACCAGAGCCTCGCAGAGCGACGCAGCGTCCTCAGACTCGTCCGTCCGTACAGTCAATTGAGCTTCGCAATCTCATGCCGGAGAATTTGAACTTCCCTGGTGCACAGGTAGAGGCAGAGAAACAAGAAGCTGGGAGATTTGCCTGAAGTCCTCTGTTCGTGGCGGGGTTGTGTTGCGGCGAGGTCAAGTCAGGTCGCACGATCGGGAACGTAAAAGATCACGAGCAGAGACGGGCGCAGGCTGCGAAAATGCGGAGAGGTGGACGTGGACGTGGAGGCGGAGAGAGTGTAGTCTTCTTGTGTGATGCTGTACAATGTGCAACGCAACACGATATAGAAGGTTCGATATAATTGAAGGAGAGGTAGATAGTCGCGGTCAACACACAAGACAACAGTCGAGTGAGTATAAAATACCAAACAATGGGGTTGTGGTACTGCGAGTCGTGTGTGGAGACGATTGAGTTTATTCTTCGAGCCCCGAACCGTGGGATGATCAGAGAGTGTCGAGGTTGGACCAAGCTCCAAGTCTCCTTCTGTGGGGGTTACCGACGGGACCCAGCGAGTATTTAGGGATTCGACTACGGCAATGTTCAGGGATGAGCGAGATGGGCTCTTCAAGGTAACGCAAGCTGGTCAACGAGGTTATGTTGGGTTCTGGGGGCGGATACTGCGTGTGCTGGGAAGGGGTGGGAAGGGGTTGCGAGCAGGAGCCAAGAGGAGACGGGGACCAGGTCAAGGTTGGTAAAGTATGAAAATGGCGTCAAGGAAGTTAAAGGTCTCAAAAGGCCCCTCCGATCGCTCAGGACTGCAGCTCTCGCTGCTTCAAGGTTCTCAGGAAAGCCTTTCGCGGCCACTTCTTACGATGTTGCTTTGCTTTAGTTGCGGCGTTGGCCCTTGACCATGGACAGCTCTTGTATGGAACGAGGAGATCCAGACGTATCCAGACGTGCGTATTGAGAACGGTGCAGACAAAAAGGCTTGCCTTTAAGCGACCCAGAAAAGGAGGAGATTCAATTGTGGCTGCTGCTGGGCTTGTGGCGGACAGCAGTCAGAAGAGTAGACTAGACTAGCCAGCAACAGGAAGTGGATTAGAAAGCGAAGATCAGGTAAATCAGGTCTCAAAGGCCCAGAGAGTGGGTTCAGGAACTCCAGAAACTCCACGGAGCATATCTTGCATATCTGAAGAGAGGGTTAAATCTTGTCCTGCGTCCCTTCTGCTGCTGTTCAAGCTTGTCGGAATGATCTGAAGCAGCTGGTGCGTTCTGCGCCCTGCACGCTGGATCGAAGTGTGAAATGGAGGTGTGGAACATTGGAGGAGATGGAGGGGAAAAGGTAACCTCGGACGCTGCTCTGCGGCAGAGTACTCGAAACAAGACCATCAGATTAAACCAGGCGGCGATGTAATCAAGATTGTCAGTCGAGTATACTGTAAGCTCAATATGGTCTTTTCTGAAGAAATCGGGTCGTAATATAGGTACATATCGAAATGTAATAGGTCATATTTGAGCATCAGACTGCCCCACCATGAGCCATGCACGAGTGCCGCTTTTTTACCCCCTTTGAGTTGGATGTTGGCTTGTAAGTGACTGGCATGGCATTGGTGAGCGGTTGCCTCCGCGTTCCTCTTGCTTTGGAGTTAACTGGCAGGTATGCTTGCATCAAAGCTTGCAAAGTCAAAGCTTCCGTCCTCAAAGTTCCGTCCCCAGTACATGGGAGAAGGCAGGCTGGGGCGTCACAATTAGCGTGGGCTTGGGCTGCTTCTAGATCAAACTAGAAACGCAGAAGGCCAAAAGGGGAGAGAAAGGAGGGGTGCCAAAGCCAGGTCAAAAGTCCAACCACTTCACTGTCATTGTGTCAAAGAACCCAGCTTCGCCTGGATAAAAAAACTCATGCCGTCAGCTGCTGCTTTCGCCTCTGCCGCTTGTCTCAACAGTAAAGCATTCAAATTCTATGCTCCATACCGAGTAAAGATTGCAAAATCATTTGTAGCTGCACTGATCAAGATCCTGGCATCATTGGCACTCGGCAAAGAATCTCAGCCTTGTCAAATCGACACTCTGGCATTGGTGTAGAAAATCCACAGTGTCTCGGGGGAGAATTTAACCGTAGCCGCACTTGCCCCTCTAGAAATGCGCGCTTCTGCACTGGTATCTTCCACTTTGTAGGAGGGGTTGCTAAAGTGTGGAAATCGAGAGTGCTGTAACAAATAAGACTTCAAATAGATGCGTAACCTCCATGTTTGATAGAGTAGCTAATAGCAGCTTGCTCCTGTGTATGTCAAAATTCTCATTGTGTAGACCTCTCAAGATCACGCTTCCTGCCTTATTACTCTGTCTTCGCTGCCTCATCGTATTGTCGTTACACTCAACCAGCTGTATTGCTAAGTGGCTTCCATCCCTTGTCAATGTGGAGAAGTTGCCTTCTGGAATGTCTCGTACATTTTGATGACGCTGAGCGACTGTCCATCAAGTTATCTCCACGTTTGAATATTTTCATTTCATTCCGTCTTGGAGAGTTAGACACTAGTCCTGAGCATCATTTCCTTCTACGTCTCTTTTGATTCAGTTTAATTCCCTGGGCCTTCGTCACCTCCCTATACTAAAGCAAGTGCAATAGAATAAGATCACTACTCTACCCTCAACTTGAGGCTTTCGTATCCATACAGATGAATCTCCGTAACAAAAGAAACTCGACAACGACTTGGAGAGACCTGAACAGCGACAAGGAAGAAGTTTCAAGTGACGCATCCATGATTTATTACTGGATTTGACTACGATAGCCGATGGGTGCCAACTAAAATTGCTTTTCTATTCAGGAGATGATGAAGCATTTATTTGCTTTTTTGGAAGAAAATATTTTCTTCGAATCCTTCCATGGACTTCAAGCTGGTCAGCAATCGGCGATGCGGCACCGCAACGGCAAGGCCGCCCGTCCAGTCATGGACTGTCGACGTGTTACGCTAATCTGGGGACAGAGCTGGGGTTGAAAAGGCTGAGGCTGGGGTAAATTTTCTTCAAGCTTTCTCTTCATCTGACCACTTGGGATCAACGTGATTTGCGCAAGAGAACCAGCCGTGCGTCAGGGCAGAGAGCAGGCCGCCTTTGGAGTCTTGGCCGCGTATGCAACGAAATCTGCAGGTTGGAGAGGAAAAGGAAGTATGAGACACCACTTGGAAAATTCGGTTCCTCGGTCAGCAAAGCCATCTGGACTGCCTTCGACGATCAGGAACGATATGAGGGAGGTGAAAAGGACAGCGAAAATGACGCAGTACAAAGATGAGAGATGAAGACGCCCGGGTAGAGACACAAGGAGGAAGCGAGAAAAGTTGAACAGCGAATTTGGAAGAGAAAAGGGGGTTGGTATGAAGGACAGGAGAGGTAAGAGAGAAGACAAGGAGTGGAGGTTCTTCCGAGGATGGGCACGCGAACCTACGCGACGGCGAATTGATTTCGCGTTCCGAGCACCGCATCTGCCCCTGCTCTACCGTCCTTTCCCAAGGAATGTGGCATTACAGAACTGTTTGAAGTTGGTGCTCTTTGACCTCAATCCGTGATCATCTTCACATCATTTGAGACTTCGCATGCCATTAACGGACGTCTTTTAATCATGCCTCCTGCGAAATCAAAGGCGCAACCGGACGACTCGAGGTCGGAAGCCAGCAGCACGAAGGAGAAAGCGGGCACGAACTCCTCGAACGCAGTCAATGGAAAATCTCGACGTAATGGAGGTGGTGCAAATGGTGGAAGCTCGTTGCGCGATGTAGTTACAGCTGGACAGAGCAATGCGACTACGACAGGTGCTACCACTGCCGAAACCAATCCTGGTGTGAGTGTTCTCCTCGACACAATGGAATTGTTAAGCTAACCAGTTGTGACAGCTTCAATGGTCGACTTTTGATCCTACTATCCTTCATGGCTATCGATACGATTATCGATTGAATACCCCCGCGGCGTTTAATAAACCATACAATGAGCTCGTGCTCGCGCGATCACCAATAGGCAAAATGTCACCTACCATGGCGAAACGGAAGGACCATAGGAGACAAAACAATGGCCAATTGGCCAATTCAGTACGGAAACATTTCAACAGTATGGGCATAATTGAGAACGAAGTAGTGGTGGACTTCCTGTACAAAGTTCGATGGCAAGGTTCGTAATTTCTCTTCTCGCGTGAGCCTTAATGTCTAGCCAGCACAGAATGCGATGTTAGAATGGTGTGGCCTTAAAAGTCATCACTTCCTATTTTGGGAGGGAAACAAGAACAAGAGCTTGTGACCATTGCGACAGGAATCTGATAACAAAGCCCAGTCTTGCCTCAATCTGCGAAAGCTCTCTCAGATCAAGTCACAAATTTCTTTGGTCGCATCTGGGCCTGAATAAGTGAGCTAATTATTCTATAGACAAGAACTTCCGCATGCGTTTCGCTCCACAACGCCCTCGATAGACCAGCGTAGAGCTACTAGACTGTTTATTTAAAGGATGCATATAGGAGGCGTTCATGGAATGCACTGCATAATTCGAAGGGGTTGGGAATCGGCGCATAACAGGACTACGGCACTTGTGATACCCAAGAGTTGGAAGACTCTCATGGAGTCCCTTTTCAATATAACAATGAATCTATGTTGAGTTTATTACTGGGATAATGCTGTGCACCATCCTCTGAGCAAAGTGCCGTATCCGTAAGAAGCGGGTGCCTCCAAAGTTTGTTGTCAGCCTCGCTTTCCAGCCTTGCGTACAACGGTACAGCTGCTATGATGCTACTGGCTTCACAAGTGACTCGCGACCACATACTTCCCATAACTAAAATATAGAACAGTTTCCTATTCTTTGGTTCTTGGTAGGAAGGGTATCATACTCAGAGAATTTCAAGTCGCCAATATCAAAATAAATGTTTCTAGAAACGCCTACTGACTTCTGCGAGGCCCCGGTGGTTACACTAAACCTTACTCGAGAATCCCTGCAACCAATCAGTGGCCTCGGAAAAAAAGTTCTTGGGACGGCGAAAAATGTCAAGCAGCAAGACAACAACCTGGACTAAACACACCACCACTCTTGATAACACCTTTGTACGATTGCGACATTCTGCTGAAGAAACAACACGTTCCGGTTGCGCCCCAATGCGCTCATAGGTTTAACATGAAATCTGGAACAACAGGCCTTCTCACGAAGGCTGTCACGAGTAACTGGATCATCTCGCCTGCGCGATCTGCTATACAATCGCATATCCAAACGGATATTCCTACTCAGCAGTCTCGGTCGATATGTTCTGCGCCTCGTGTGCGATCGTCATATCTAAAGCCTATAGCCCCGAATGAGCACATCTCAAGAAGCCAACAAAGAAAGGTAAGTGGTTGCAACGCTTTTTGTCACTCCCAGTTCTGCTCGTAGCTGACTTCGAACAGGCTTTCCATGCGACTTCCCGTTCCCTAGCGACTAAAGATCCATACGTAGTCCTTGGTGTCAACAAGGGCGCCTCCGCAGGCGAAATCAAGAAATCATACTATGGCCTCGCAAAAAAGTACCATCCCGATACGAATAAGGACCAAACAGCCAAGGAGAAATTTGCGGAAGCACAATCGGCATACGAGCTTCTTACCGATCCCCAAAAAAAGGCGGCATGGGATCAATATGGCGCTGCTGCGTTTGACCAAGGAGCTGGCCCACAACCCGGTCAGGGAGGTCATCCATTTGGTGGAGGAAGTCCATTCGGAGGGGGGAATCCGTTTGGCGGTGCTGGCGGGTTTGGGGGTGGATTTGGAGCCTCGGATTTCGCGGATCTGTTCAACAGCTTCACTGGGGGTAAAAGAGGACGTGGTGGTGGAAGAAACCCATTCGAGAACACCCCGGAAGTTTTGGTTGGAGAAGATATATCCATCCAAGCAAATATCTCATTTATGGAAGCCGCCAAAGGAACGAACAAATCAATTCAGCTCTACCCACTAGTAACATGTAAGACATGCTCAGGAGAGGGAGTAAAGGCTGGAACGAAACGAGAAAAGTGTAATGTCTGTGACGGTACGGGTGAGCAGGTGTTCAACGTTGCAGGAGGCTTCCAAATGGCGGCTACCTGCAGTTCTTGCGGTGGTCAAGGAGTTAAGGTGCCCAAAAATTCAGAATGTCGAACATGTCATGGGAATGGTGTTGTACGCGAGAAGAAGGCCGTCAATGTCGATATTCCAGCAGGTATTGATGACGGACAACGCATAAGAGTCAGCAACGAGGGAGACGCCCCAGTATCCGGAACGTCTGCCAATCCGGATATTCGAAAGCAACAAGGACATCTTTACGTACACATTTCTGTGGCTACAGATCCTAAATTTAGTCGATCAGGAGCAGACATTCTACACACGGCAACTCTTCCCTTGATGACAGCTCTTCTCGGTGGCGAGATCACCGTGCCGACACTAGACGGCGACGTCAAGGTCAAAATTGCTACCGGTACAGCCACTGGAGATAGGATAACCATGTCCGGAATGGGCATGAAGAAGCTCGAACGAAAGCGGGGCAACGGTGATCTCAAGGTCGAATTCAAGGTCGCAATGCCGAAATATTTGAGCGCCAACCAGCGAACTATCGCTGAGATGCTCGCTAATGAGCTTAACGACAAGACAGCCAAGCGGATAATGAATGTTGGAAATCCCAAGTAAGCTCCTCTCTCAAAATGTGACCCGCTTTTCAAAGGTCAAAGTTTAATTGTCACTCACAGCTCCTCTTCCACCTCCAGCTCCTCAACCACCGCTGATATGGACCCAGCGAACCACAAGAATGAAGGCTTCCTCAAATCTGTCTGGCATAAACTAACCGACCATCCGGCTCACGAAGAAGGCGAGGATCCTACCAACACACCTAAGAAAGACGAGGGGGCGGCCAAGAAGCAAGAGCAGAAGAAGACCAATCCATGAGGGTAGTGTATAGATTGTACAATAGCGGCAAATTCGATGCATCAGCGCGGTGTAAATTTATACAAAGGGTGGTGATCCGGCGTTGATTTTGTTTTAGCTGACTAGAGGGAAGTGGGGGAAGGGGGATAACTGTACATTTAGGATATTGAATGGGCGTGAGTGCATATAGAGGTATACTCTGCTCCTTGTAATCAGTCGATCAGTGGTTTTGTGCACATTTACATCCATCACCCCGTGAGACAAATCTTACTCCGACCTGGATGGGTTTCGATGAGCCATCACTCTTTCTGCCACCCTACTCCTCTTTGATTATGACTGCTGTAAGAAAGAGCTGGCGGTAAAAACTTGTCATGCTGTACACTTAGCTCCTAGACCGTACCTAATCCGACCTTCATATCAAATATACTAGTTTTATTGAGATAATCTACTAGATTATCCTTGGTGGCTGGTTGAATGGTCTTGAGTAGCCAGTCACTAGCAAGACGCAAAAATCATCGTCATCTTATGTTCACTAACAGCTACTAGCAGATATGTTCTTGGGGATTGAGGATATGAAGCCAGTACTTGAGGTTCGACACTCAAAGTCAGAATTGAGAGTATGTATGTTTTTGCATGTATTTTCATTCCCTATTTCGCTCTATCTACACAATGTAGTCTTTTGAACTGCAAGAACGCCAGTTTTTCTTTTGGGTCATGTCATGATTCTCATCTCCCATGCTTTCTGACCACACAAGACCAAGCCGGTTATGTGCAAACACACTTTGAAAGAGCCATGCCAATCGCACTCGTTCTTCCCCAACGCCCATGAACGCCAAACATAGAAAAGCGAAGACAAATTAGTCTTATCTGCTATTCGTCTTGCCCATTCCACGTTTACCAGAGAACTATTGAACGTCGTTAGCAAAATCATCCTCAAATCAGTGAACAATGGAGAGAAAGGACTTACCAAATGCTTCGGCATAGCCGCCGCAACATGCCTATCAGCCTCACCCTGTCTCGCCATGCGGTTCATCTTTCTCTGTCCCAACTTCGCCGCCCTCTCCGCCTTCGTTCTTGCAACCTCATTAGTAACACCATCCTCCCGTCTATTACTCTGACTTCTCGCTCTACTCTTCGCACGCATCTTCGCCTCGTACGCAGGATCATCGACATCCATGACATCCTCAGTACCTGTACGGCTTCGAAGTGGTGTACGACCACGAGACTTGGAGCGCGCACGTTCAGAGATGGCGGTCGTGTCGTGACCGAGGGAGTCGAGGTGGTCCTCCATTTCGGCGAGGTTCTTGCGTTGGGAGGATCGAGGGATGAGAGCACGGTTCTTGAGGGATTTACGCATCTTGGCTTCGTTCTTCATGAGGGCCTGTTTTTCGCGGATCATCTCTGCCTTCATGCGAATATCTGCGTCCTCGTCGTCTTCTATCGATTCCTCGGAATCGTAGTAACCTTCTGCCTCGAGTCTCTCCTCCTCTTCTTCCAGAGCTTGGAGCTTAGCCTCAATATCTGGGTCCACGAAATCGGCAATGTTCTTTCCATCGAAAATTTCTGGGATCTTGTCGTGCTTCCACTCATCATTTGCAAGAAGGTATTTGTCCTTGAGATCAACATTGAAAACACCAGCGCCACCATTCTCTTCCTCGATATCTCGGGCGAGTATTCGTCGTTCTGGATCGGCCTTGTCGTACTTCTTCATTGCTTTGACCTTCTCAGGAATGAATGCCTCTCGGACCACACCATCCATAGGTCTCGCAACGTGAATTCGGTTCAAAACATCCCCAAGTCTTCCACCAACCGCTCCACTGCTGTTCGTTCCTGACTTGAGCTTCTGCGCCACACGGTCCGCAATCAACCGCTCACAAGCAGCATTCTTCACATCCTGAACACCCTCCTCAGTCGTACACGAAAGCTGCAACATCTCAACATCACCCGGCTTCAACAACGCCTGGAGCGCAGCCTGAGTCTCCTCATCCAAATCCTCCGGTCTCGTAACATCAATCTTGTTAATGACAATAAACACCAACTTATTCGCAAACAGCGGCTTGATACTCAGGAAAAGCTGCATCTGCGCCTGAACCGTATATCCACACTGCTCAGACAGATCCATGAAATACAGAATCGCAGATCTCAAATGCGCAATGGCGGTGATCGACTGCATCTCAATGGTGTTCATCTCCTCCAATGGATGATCCAAGATACCCGGTGTATCAATGGCCTGGAAGCGCAGGTATTTGTAGTCGAAATGTCCCACGAACAAACTCTTCGTCGTGAATGCATATGGCTGAACATCGACATCCGCTCTCGTAACACTCTTCAAGAAACTCGATTTCCCCACATTAGGATACCCGCAGATAAGCAGCGTTCTCGTATTGGGATCGATACTCGGCAGACGACCCAAATGCTGGCGGACTTGATCAAGATACAAGAGCGGATCTTTCAATCTTCGGCAGATCGTCGCCATTCGACCCAGGGCCGCGCGCTTGAGTTGTTTGCATTGGAAGAGCGATTGTGCGTATTTGAGAAGACGGACATAATCTCTCGAGACAATCTCGATCAAATGCTTCGCGGTCGACAGCTGACCGAGGGCGATCCGGAAATGGTCGGCGTCGTAGAGGGTGTTGAGGAGATCTTTGTGGAAGGGGTGGATATCTTGTAATCGTGGGAACCCATCGAGAATGAGGGAGAGTTTCTCGCTGAATGTCTCTGCGGTGAACTTGACTTTTCTAGTATAGAAATCTGTAATCAATCAGCACAATGACTCTGACACTCCATCTCCCCCGTTTGCAGTGGGGGTTCATACTTCTAATCCGACTAATCTGAAAACCCGCCCGAATCTGCGTCGGCAGTCTCCTCTGCGTACGACTGAGCACAATATCAAGGAACTCCTGACTTGTCGGCACCGGTTGGATATCCTTCCACGTCGTCTTCATGATGGGTGATATCTACAACTCGTTGGTGGGGTTGTGGTATTGTCGTGAAACTTTCACGATATCGACCTTAATTTTCTGCGATAAAAGATTGAAGGCAAAGAATTTCCAGTGGCGCCAAGACGCTAACACAATCTTATCGTTTAGCGAGGAGCCATGCCCCGCCACGGATTTCGAACTTTTTTTCTTGACTGCCCCTCACTTTGATTTCATCCTAACATTGTTTTTCCTTCTTCAGTTCGCAACTTCGATTCCTTCACTTCTCTGCCACCAATTCAACAAGCCACACTCCTTCATCCAAACACCCAGCCCTCAATTCCGCTCCCCAATCATCCCAACACCAAACCCTCACAATGTCCCCCACCACGGAGCTCGCGCCATACAAAAAGGAATTCCTCGCTACATCATTAGAAGCCGGAATCCTGAAATTCGGCACCTTCACTCTAAAATCTGCCCGCTCATCCCCCTACTTCTTCAACGCTGGCTCCTTCTACACCGCCTCCCTCCTCCGCTCCCTCTCCACTGCCTACGCGCAATGTCTCCTCAACTCCCCCTCCACCCCCGCCTTCGACATCCTCTTCGGCCCCGCCTACAAAGGCATCCCATTAGCCTGCAGCACTGTTGACAAGCTCGCACAACTCGACGAAACCAAGTACGGGAATCTGTGTTATTCTTTTGATCGCAAGGAAGCGAAGGACCATGGCGAGGGTGGGAATATCGTCGGTGCGCCGTTGAAGGGGAAGAGAGTGATGATCGTGGATGATGTGGTTACGGCGGGGACGGCGAAAAGAGAGGCGATTGAGAAGATTAGGAAGGAGGGCGGGGTGGTGGTGGGGATTATTGTGGCGTTGGATAGGAGGGAGACTTTGCCCGGGGAGGAGGGCAGTGGGAGGAGTGCGATTGGGGAGATTAGGAGGGAGTTTGGGGTGCCGGTACTAAGTATTTTGACGATGGATGATATTATTATGGCGTTGGAGGGACGGGAAGGGGGTGAGGAGGATATGAAGAAGATGGTGGAATACCGGGAGAAGTTTGGGGCTACGGATTAGAGGGGGGGGGGGGGGGGGGGGG